>CAUJAO010000429.1:0-38536 GCA_963082485.1 Eudonia mercurella
CCTCTTCATTTCTTTTGAGAAGGTTGTATTCGCCTTCGATAATAGACGTTTGGTTCTTATATAAATTTAATAAATGGTTTTCGTTCGACTGAATGATGTTGATGTCCTTCTCGTATTGTTTTGCAAATCTCTCGTCTAATAAACCAAAAAGAGAGTTTGCGATGTAGCCCACTCCGTCAACGAGTCCTCTTTTAGAACGTTGCAGGCGTGGATATGACCCATGCTCCGAGATTAGGATGTCGTTGTAATGTTGGATTTCATTAAGCTCGTGGTGAAATTGTGCCGATATTGTAAGAAAGGCTGCTTCAGTCTTGCTTAAAGTTGATAAATGGTTAACATAATTTTGAATGCTTGTTAGACTTCGCCAATATGTTGTGGTATTGTAAAACACTACCATCTTCCATTCGTCTTGTTTGACTTGGAGATCTGCTACCTTGTCGAAATAGATAAGTCTGTTAGGTGATAGGTAGGTAATATTTGTGGTTTGTTGAGATGATGGTCCCACAAGCATTATAAAAATCATTAAAAATATATGGAACAGGTTGTATAGGTTCGTGTTGATTTTTCTATGGCTTCCCTTTACGGCTTCAGGCTGTTTTTCCGGTTGTTCAGTGCAGTTTGATCGTTCGTTAGGTTGTTCTATAGGTAGCCGTGCCAGTTTAGTTACAGGGCGTTTTAAGATGGACGACCTTGTCTTCAGTGTGGCTACACGTACCCTTCCGTCCGGGCCTGGGTGAGTTTCAATAATTCGCCCTAAAATCCACTTTGCGGGTGGGATGTTGTCTTCTTGGACGAGCACGATGTCATCAACTTCGAGGTTTTTTGATGGAAAGTGCCATTTGCTTCGTTGCTGCAATGTTTGAAGGTAATCAGTTGACCACTTCTTCCAAAAGGATTTAAACATTTTTTCAGTGAGCTGCCATCTTGTAGCTAAGTTCATGTGTTCATCTTCGACTGATAACGGTGGTGCTAAGGCTGAGTCACCAATTAGGATATGGGCTGGAGTGATGCAGTCAAGATCTTCAAGATTTTCAGTTGGTGCCACTAATGGCCTGGAGTTAAGGCACGCTTCTATCTGAGTTAGGAGTGTGGAGAATTCTTCAAATGTTAGTTTTTGATATCCGAGCACTCGCTTCAAGTGATGCTTCATACTTTTTACCGCGGCCTCCCACAGGCCGCCAGCTGACGGCCAAGAAGGGGCGTTAAAGTGCCATTCTATGCCACGCTCTGCCAGGTCAGACAGCAACTCCTCGGTTATGTAGTAGGTCAAAGCCTCTTGATATTGTTTTTCCAGTTGCCTTGCAGCGCCGACAAAGTTACTGCCGTTGTCACTATAGATATGTTTCGGCGTTCCTCTGCGTGCGCACAATCGTTTGAGAGCGTTTAAAAATGCAGCAGTGCTTAAATCACTGACCAATTCTAGGTGGATGGCCTTGGTACATAGGCACACAAATACGGCGACGTATCCCTTTGATGTTTTGATGCCTCTCCCCTTGTTGGACTTCACTTCTACATGCCCAGTGAAGTCCACACCAGTATGTGTAAAAGGCCTCGATGGAATGACTCGTGGTGGAGGTAGGTCTGCCATAAGTTGATTATTATTCGTTTGTTTGAAGCGATGGCATCGTACACATTTTAGTAATTGTTTTTTCACGGCTCGCATACCGCTAACTATCCAATATCTATTGCGTAGATAGGACAAAGTTAGCCTAGCGCCTCCATGCAGCGTGTAAATGTGCGCTTGGTCGATCAACAGCTCCGTTAACTTGCTGTTGTAAGGTAAGATAATAGGATGTTTCTGTGATTGATCCAAGTGAGCATGTTCTAGTCGTCCTCCAACTCGTAACATGCCGCTGCTGTCTAACGTTGGATTTAAGTTGAGTATGTTACTAGTTCGTCGTACTACAGTTTTTCTCTGTAATCGTGCGATGTCTTCCGCAAAGTAAATGTTCTGTACTGCTCTTATGATTGCACTATGTGCATTCTCCAATTCACTTGTCGTTAGGTGCGATAATTTCTTATTAATTTTATTCACCATTGTGTTGTTTATGAATCGATGTATCCAACTGAGTATTCTTGTTACACGCGACATAGAGCTATAACGGTGTAGAAGTTCTTCAATTACATTGTTTGGTTTTAGCGATGAGCAAACTTGTTTTGTTTTTCTTTCCTCTTCATTGGTCTCGAATGTTGTTTGAGTAGTGATGAAATTGCCTTTCAGCCACGATGGCCCTTCCCACCACAAAGGATGTGAAATGAGCTGTGTCGGAGTTAGGCCCCTGCTGGCACAGTCAACCGGATTCTCTTCCGACTTAACATGGCTCCAGCATGCAGGTGGCATGTTTTCAGTTACTTTCAATACCCTGTTGGATACGAATGGCTTCCATCTAGAAGGGTTCCCATTCAACCAACCCAATACGACCATCGAGTCGGTCCATCCATGTACTGTTACTGTCTGTATGTTCATAGACTCTATGGTCTTTTTCATAAGGCGTGATAGGAGTGTAGCGCCACATAATTCTAATTTCGGCAATGAAATGATCTTGTTCACGGGTGCAAGTTTAGTTTTCCCAGCTACTAGTTTGATGACGTAGTGATTGTTTTCATCCATCGACTTGCAATAAATAGCGCACGCGTATCCCTTCTCCGACGCGTCGCTAAATCCATGTAGCTCTATTGCCTTATTAGTGTTTCCTATCCACCGTGGTATCACTATGTTGTTGATTTCATGAAGATCTTGTCGAAATTGTTTCCATTCGTTTTGTATAGACTCTGGCAAGGCTTCATCCCACGAAGTTGATGTTTTCCATGTTTGTTGGAATACAAGTTTAGCCTTCATAGTGACGGGGGACAACCATCCCAGAGGATCGTATAACTTCGATACATCTGATAATAAAGTACGTTTCGTAATTACTTTATTATTGTTGTTAAGTGCGTCATGCTTGTATGTGAAATGATCTGTGCGCGGATTCCAGTTAACGCCGAGTGTTTTGTTGGTATCAGCATGCTTGAAGTTTAACATGTTTTGGTGAATGAGTTCTCTTGGTAGGTTTTCTAGTAAAGCTGAGCTGTTGCTGGCCCACTTTCGAAGATTAAAACCTCCGCCCTTCATCAAGTTTATTACTTGGTTTTGAGTGATTTTTGCCTCTTTTAAGCTGTTGCTTCCTCCCAGAAGGTCATCTACGTACAGTTGCTGTTCTAAAATAGTAGCAGCTAAAGGGTATTTAAAGCCATCGTCTTTTATTAGTTGTTTGATAGTACGCATGGCCAAAAATGGTGCGGCCTTTGTGCCATAGGTGATAGTGCACAACTGATACTCTGTAATCGGTTGGTCTTCCGATTCGCGCCACACAATTTTTTGTAAATGTTGATCCTCTTCGCATACTAATACTTGTCTGTAAAATTTTTCAATGTCTGCGATGAAGACGTATTGGAAAGCCCTCCATCGTAGAATAATAGTTTGGAGATCTTGTTGTATGTTAGGGCCACCCTCCATTAATTCATTTAGGCTGTAGCCCGACGATGTTTTGGCTGAGGCGTTAAATACCGTTCGAAGCTTAGTTGTTGTAGAGTCCGGCTTTAGGACTCCATGGTGAGGTAAAAAACAGCTGGGTTGTTTCTGGATGGTACATTTTTTCATGTGATCCAGTCTTAGGTACTCGTTAATAAATTCCTTGTAATGTTCAGAGAATTCTTCATGTTTTGTTAGCCGTTTTTCTAATTGTCTAAATTGGGCCACTGCCTGTGGCTTGGAGGTGCCCAAATGTTGCTTAAAATTTGGTTTCATGGGTATCTTAACCACGTATCGCCCGTCTTCCAATCGTTGAGTGGTATTGTTGTATGAAGTTTCGCAATAGTTGTTTTCAGGTGATTGGAGGCGACCTTCGGTTATTTCTTCCATTTCCCAAAACCTTGAGAATTCGTCCATTTGGTTGAGTATAACATGGCAGTTGAAAGTTTTAACATTGCCCATCAACACCCATCCTAGTTTCGTTTGTTGTGCAATGGGTGCTTCAGGAGAGCCCTTTAAGATCCCCGTCATGACAATGTCGGCATAAATTCCAGCGTCTAGAAGAATGTCTATCGGCCTAGAGATGTTGTAGTCTGGATCGGCGAGTTGTATGTTGTGCAGATGGGACCAGTTTTGCTTTTCGAATGAGTAGTTCGGGAGGTTGTTTAGCATTTTCGACATGACAAGAGCTTCCGTGGTAAAAGTGTAGTCACCAAAGAGTGATTCACCTACAAGTTGGATGGTTCCATTGCTTTGATTAGCTGAAAATCCAATCCCAGATATAATTGAATTTTGTTTTCTACGTTGAAGACCGAGGCGTTGAGCAGCCGATTCTGTTATAAGATTTATCTGAGATCCTTGATCTAGCAGGCATCGTAACGTTAGGTAGGTTCCATCAACCGACCTAATTTTAAGTTGGGCGGTTGCAAGTAAAACTTCGTTGAATTCGTTTGCAACATGATGCGCATTCCGTTGTGTTTGCAACCTCGTGGAAGTCGGCGCGGTAGCGGCGGTGGCAGGGGCGGGCGGTGAGCGTGGAGTCATGTGGCCGCTCGGTTTCAAAGATTCCGCTTCCCGCAAAACGTCGTGCAACGATGTGTGGTGTGCATTATTGCACACTCTGCAACGTTTGATTGAAGTGCATTTTTGTCCGTTGTGGGAAAACATACAATTCATGCACAAGTTCAATTGCGCCATTGTTTTTAATTTGGTTTCGGATTGCAATTGTTTGAATGTGTTGCAATAAGGTAAAACATGATCACCCTTGCACATGGGACATTTTCTGTCAGCAGTGACATAATAAGTTTTCCCAAAATATTTTTTAGGATTGTTGTTGTAATGTGAGTTCCGTAGAGAAGATGAATTGAATTCTCTTGCTTGTAAGTTAGGCAGCGCTACTGGAACCGGCTGTTGTTTTTTCTTGTTTACAGGTTCTAATGCAGTGAATTTCCGTTGGAGAAATTCCATAAATTCGTTGAGAGATGGCAATTCCCGTGGTTTCTTCCTTGCTTCCATATAGGAGCTGTAGGTTTCTGTATCCAGCTTTCCCGTCAAAATATGTACTAAGATCGGATCCCATGATGTGGTTTCTATGCCTAAGTTGTTGATTGCATGAATCGTTTCTAAGCTGGTATCATAGAGACGTTTTAGTTCGTACGCCGATTGTTGTTGAATTGAAGTCTGGCTCATAAAAGCTTGGATTTGTTTGCTGAACAGTAACTGCTTGTTGTTGTACCTGTGGGTAAGTATTTCCCAACAGGCATCGTAGTTGTCTGCAGATACAGATAGATGTTGAACAATGCGTTCCGCTTCACCTCTGAGCTTCCCCTTAAGGTGTTGCATTTTTTGAGGTTTGGATAGCATAGTGTTGTTGTGGATTGCTTCACTATAGAGATCCATAAATGTTGGCCATAGAGCATAGTTGCCTGTGAAAGTAGGTATTTCCACAGGTGGCAGTGATCGTTGTTGATGAGCAGTTGTATTTAACTTGCGGTTCAGTTCTCGTTTGGCATGTTCGTACTCTGTTTCATGTTTTGAAAATTCTAGTTCATAGTCTAGGTCCGACCCAATCAATAAGTTGTCTAATTGCCAGTGGGTTTCGTCAATGACCCTCCAACGTGACTGGAGCGTCTGCAGCTTATCATCAATTTCCCACTTCTCGTTGAGTACAGATACGTCGAGGTTTCGTAGCATCCGGGAAAAGGCACGAAAGTTGGTTGTTTGTAAGCATATAAGTTCATCGGTTTTTGAAAGTACTCCCCTTTCAGGTTGTTTGGCAGATCCCGTCAATTGGATTAATTTCAGGAATTCAGATTGTAAAAATTCGTATTTTTTGCTGAGCCCTTGGTAAACATCGCCAGTAAAATAGTCATTGGATTGGTTTTCAAAAGTTAAAAGTTTTTCATGATTGACCTTGAACTCGTCCCACAAAGCTTGGAGAGAGTCCAGACGCTTCTGAGCGTATTCTGATGTCTTACGTGCTGCAGAGTCCTTTCGATAGTTCGTTAAGAGCTTCTCAACACCCTCAGCGATCATTTGTTGGCGTTGAAGTAATTTGTCCATGTTGGCTGTAGTTGGGTTTCTGTTTTGTTTCAGCTGGAGTAGGTGCAATCAATGTGTTAGGCCTCGTCTACGATATGTACGCCTTCTCAATTTGCCTGGTGAGACCCGCTTGTGGGAGGCCAGTCAAACCGATTCGCTACCGCAGATAAGTCACTAACCACACAATCACACTTCACTGGTCCAATTGTTATTTACAGATCCGGCTCGAAGAAATGTAAACGTTGTAGCATTTACAAGGTAAGTAGATAGTTGTTAAGGTTGGTAGGTTATTGTAGTTTAGTTAAAGAAGGTAGGTTAAATGTTTACGTAATTTACGCAGGTTATGTTGCACGGGACAGGGAGGTTTAATAAAGCGACCGTCACCGTGGAGTGTGTTTATTGTACTACATAATAAAATATACAAATCGTTCAAGTAACGTTATTGCTAGTGTCAGCTAAAATATAACAATGTCGAGCGTGCTCGTACATGAGCCATTTAAAAACATACGCATCATTGAGATGGGCTACGAAACCTTACACTGCGCGTGGTCCGACACGCACTTGTTTTATTTTGTTCGTTTTCACTTTGATTACAGAGAGCTAGGAAGATAAAACTTTCAAGCTGAATTTCTTCTGTCCTAATAAAGATTCATCATCATCAGCTTATTTATGTCCCCACTGCTGGGGCACGAGCCTTCCCTATGGATGGATAGGGAGAACGGGCCATGAACCACCACGCGGGCCCAGTGCGGATTGGTGGTTGTTAACGACTGCTAATGCAGCCGGGACCAACGGCTTAACGTGCCTTCCGAAGCACGGAGGAGCTTGAGATGATAAATTTTTGGTCACCCATCCGATAACCGGCCTTTGCGAAAGTTACTTAACCTCAGCACTCGCAGACCGGGCGCGTTAACCACTGCGCTAGTCGTTAACAACCACCAATCCGCACTGGGCCCGCGTGGTGGTTTATGGCCCGTTCTCCCTATCCATCCATAGGGAAGGTTCGTGCCCCAGCAGTGGGGACATAAAAATGAGCTGATGATGATGATGATGATATCATTTCGGCTACCGACTACCTAGCGCGAGTTTTATTTACAATTCTATCACGTTATGAAAACATAAATTTGTACGACATTATTGAAGCAACGCCTCCCGGTGACAAACGAGGAGAGTTACAGTTTTGTCATACAGTTTCTCATTTTCGTTTACGTGATCGAATAGCAAATAAACCTCGCACTAGGCTCCCGGGATAGCACAATAAGCATGTGAAATTAAATAAAAATAAATTTATTTGGGACAGAACAGTTCAAAGATACATATAAAAATGGAAAAAAGCATAGGAGAGTCCCAAAACGGTTCCGGCTTAGCAAAATGCTAGCCTTGAGGTTAGCGCTGATCTTCTGTCGGAGCCGGTTTAGGTGATGCTGCGATAGCAACACAAACGTAAACACAAAATGTATAAAATAAAAAAACAAAAATAGCAGCCATACATAAGTATCAAAAATAGAATAGATTGATTAAAAAAATTGTAGGCTTATTACGAATCCCTTCCTCTATTATTAAAAACGGAATATACATTCAACAAATTTAAAACGTATTGACAATGACAGACAAAATGGTTATCGATTTAGCAAAATTTTAGAAAGAAAACACACAAACCTTATAATATTGAATTTAAATTACCTAATTCAGCTTAAGTGTAGCAATTAACACTTAAAAATAAAAGTAAAAAAAAAAAAATTACTATAGCGTTGTGTTATCGATTTGTGGTATTCATCTGCAAAGATGAATCTGCATGTCCATCGGTTGCAAATACCTTTGGATAGATGGCACTAATGTCGCTCTAAAGCATTTCAAAATTCAAAAAGCAGCGCTTACGTCAGCCTTCCCGGTAGCATAATGGTCAGAGCAGCCGCCCGGATTGCGGAAGACCCAGGTTCGATTCCTGGCTGGGTCGGGTGGGCATTTAATTTTTTCACTGTATTTTATATAAATATTAAATTACCTATTCGACAAACATTACTTTGCATAAAATGATGTAGATAACATAATGCTTATAATACAACAAGGACACATTTCTAAACAGCTAAAGGAGCTATTACAAGACGCCTCGTAATTTTTTTTTATATTTTTTATTTTTTTTTCAAATTATTTAACAAAATCCACATACTTACATTACAATAATCCTAACACGGAAACCTTATAAGGTTTATCTGTGTAGGAAAGCCACTCTTAATACTTATAAATTAAGTTAGATGCAAATAAGAGTAGGTATGATTTTTTACAAAAAAAAACTAAATGACAATTTTGTAAGAAATATTTCTTAAATTTTGATTTATACTTAGCAATGACCGTGTCCCAGTACAATTTTTGAAGGTCATTAGGTAAGTCATTAAGATAAGCTGGTATCAAGTAACTTAATTTTCTACTTCCATGTACATTATTATATTTAGGCAGAACATATTTTTTAAGATATGTTGTTTTTCTTAAGTTGTCATCTCTTTTGTATACATACAGGTATCTCGTGTCATTGCATTCAGTTAAAATGGAATATTTAA
The DNA here is from genome assembly GCA_963082485.1 of Eudonia mercurella. Classification (NCBI taxonomy): domain Eukaryota; kingdom Metazoa; phylum Arthropoda; class Insecta; order Lepidoptera; family Crambidae; genus Eudonia; species Eudonia mercurella. Next base: position 8,611 of record CAUJAO010000429.1, read on the forward strand.
TTTTATCAAAAATATTTATGATGTTACAATATCAAAACAGTTCTTGGGCGTTGTCTTTATATTTGTTTAGTATATGTTTGGGAAAAATTATTTTCAATAATGTTATTTTCAGTTTTAAAATTATAACTACTCAGGCTGTGACAAACGATAGACTCTGCTAGGGAAAGAATTGACATTATGCAATTATTCAAATATTTACATCAACAATAAGCTTATCAAACACAATTAGGTTATATGCTTTTTACTTTTTTACTTGACTTTTCCCGAAACCCACCGATGACAAACCTGCTAAAAGTTAATAAAAATAAGTTATAACTGTATAAGTTGAATAAAAGATATTCCACATAAAGAGATACGCTTAATACTAGCGAGCGTACTCCCAAGGGGGTGTTACGCGGTCGCCAGATTAGCGTATACCGCTTCACCTTGGGGAAATGAAGATCCGAGGTTCAGCACAGTAACTCATACTAATTTATCAAAAAGACAACGTCTGCATTCTGTTTTATTTATTTCACAGCTTTCGCCTTCTGTCCGCTTTATTATATATACAATATGTCCCGTTTCCGACCTCGGATACTTTAAGGGTTGATTTTTAGTATAATTTTATTTACTAAAAAAAAAGTAGGGGTGCAACTCCAACCCCCTAGCAATGGCAGCCATTTCAATATTTAATTAATGCCACAAGAACGTGTACCTTAAAATAGCTATAGCATCTGATGTGGATGTCCTACGCTCATAAAAATATATTCTTTTCATAGCTCTTTAAACTATCTAAAAATGACATATTGTTACTTTAGACTTTTTCATGCAAACCTTTTTTTTAAGTATAAATAATGTTAACTTAAAAGCCAAAATATTTTTTTAAAAAATCTGTCGTGCCAGGTACTGAAAACACCAGCCCGTTTACCTACTTTTATTTCTTTACCTTCTCACAATACATTAGATAACATCACATACATTGTTCTGATCCCAAGATAAGTAGCTAAAGCACTCGTTTGATGGAAATCAGAATCAATGACATTCTGATTTCCTGACCCAGACCCGACACAATATCGAAAAGTTCGTTTTCGCCATTGAACCGACCGGTAATCAAACCCAGGACCTCAGAGTTAGTACCGCCCAAAGTCCGGCGTGCAAGCCACTTGGCTACGGAGGCCGTCAATAGCAATAACAATAAGCACATGGTTAGGTCGAACCATAGCCCATCGATTTGTCATGTTACGATAAATACCGAACCAACGCTTTAAGCACTTTTGAACCATGGAGAGATATCAACACCGGAGAGATTTTTTTTATATTAACGGGTAAGCACTGTGCCTTGATCTCACCTGATGTTAAGTGATTATAAGGCCAATGATGGAAGCGCACTTCACCTGGGATCCTCAACTACTGAGGCACTGGCTATCTTATCTCTAGCTGCCGGAACACAACAATGCAACAAACATTGATGTTATGGCGACATATTTAGATAAAATGGTGGTAGCTAGCCAGGCGGACAAACAAGCCCTACCACCAACCAAACCGAGTACACAAACATGTACCCCCCGCTGGGAATCGAACCTGGGACCTATGGGTCTAAACCAGTGGTCTTAGCCACTAGACCACAGAGGCGGTTGATATAATATAGAGAGATATTTTAATTAAGCTAACTTGTAATATAATAGCTTTGCTTTCATATAATACGAGTACATAGGTAATATCTAGCTTGGAATACGAATACTCCTTGTATTGAAACTAGGCTTATTTTATACAGCAATATATTTATTAAATCTTATATATTTTAAATAAATAATATACACAAACTACCGTATTGGATACCTACAGAAAACGAACTGAAAACTTGTGTTTTCATTTAGACACTTTTCGATGGTTCAGTTCCCGTGAAGAGCTGAACTTTCCACCAGTTTCACGGTATAACGCTTCAGGTAGCGGAACTTCATAAAGTGCGGTTATAACGCAGTTTGTAATGTACGATATTTTTCTTTGAGAAACTACCGGAGTCTAGTGCAAAAAAGGCAGTTTAATAAAGGCAAAGTTTGCAGAGACTCCCGCGGGTATGAAATTGTGAGGTTGTGCTTTTATTACGATTTATGGTCGCGGAATTAGCGTGTGAGCCTACCTGTGACCTGACCTTAGGGAAGTCGAATGGAACTGAACGAAGTTGTAATTTATAATCATTTCAACCGCCTCTGTGGTCTAGTGGTTAAGACCACCGGTTTAGACCCAGAGGTCCCGGGTTCGATTCCCAGCGGGGTGTACATGTTAGTGTACTGGTTTGGTTGTCGGTAGGACTTGTTTGTCCGCCTGGCTAGCTACCACCATCTTATTTAATAACATCAGGTGAGATCAAGGCACTGTGCTTACCCGTAAATATACAAAAAATAAAAAATAATCATCGTTCGTGATAAGACTTCAAAAAAAAATTTTTTTTATCGTCCTTTAGCACAGATTAAGTAGTCCTTAAGTAAGAAATGTAAGTAAATAGTCTCTATACTGTCCCACTGCTGGGCGAATGCCCCCATCATTGAAATCAAGTCATCCCTACAATATATTGGTATTGGCTTAATCACCACGCTTACCAAAAGCGGGTTGGTGATTACAAACCCGGGCTATGCATCGAAAAACCCGAAATAAGTGTATTTATATACCTGACCTGGGAATTGAACCCGGGACCATGTTAATTTTTTTTAAAGTTTGCAACAAAACTTTACATAGCGGACTTAATGCCTGAGGTATTTTCTACCAGTCAACCATAGGGTGGTTCATAAATTTTGAGCGACTACTAAAGTGGAAAACAGTTTAACATAAAAACTTTTAATCTTAATACATAAAGATTCTATACATTACAAATACATAAAACCTACATACCTACATAAATAGTAAATAACTTATAATTTATAATATAATTTCATTTGTGTAAGCACTTGGCTAGGTAGGTTCAACTTCAGCAAGGAGGTCAATCGTCGAATCCAATTAGGCTGGGCAGCGTGGACTAAAACACTATGGGCCTTATCAGAAGGCTCAAGGTCACTCAAAGAGCAATGGAGAGGGCTATGCTCGGGGTTTCTCTGCGAGATCGAATCAGAAATGAGGAGATCCGCAGAAGAACAAAGGTAACCGACATAGCCCGATAGTGGCAGTGGGCAGGGCACATTGCTCGCAGGACTGATGGCCACTGGGGCGGAACAGTCCGGTAAGGTTAGGTTTTCGTTAAATTAAAGTTCTTTTGACTAAGACTTAGCTTTGAATATTTCTGCGCTGTTACTACTTTTCAAAGCTCACATTCGTCATGTTTCCCGATGACAGGTATCAATGATCAAAAGAAAGAAACAACTTAAGGATACGTCCAACAAAACACGACCATATTTATATAGAAAATAGCGTTCAGTTTCTTCCAACAGAATAACAAGCACTTAAACTCCCGAACCCAAATCTCAATCCAAAAACATTGGTCGCGCAACCCAATAACGACTTCATTATTATGATTACACGAACACGCGCGCCTTTAAGCCATATCCCTACTACATAAGGTTTATATTCGTATAGTCACTATCAATAGATTTTGGTAATAAGGGATGAAAGAATGGCAATTTTCTGCCTTTGCCCATACAAATAAGTTTATCCGTCGTATTGGCAGGGATTAGTTGTGCAACAAAGCGGGTGATATTTATCGGGGACATTCGGATAATCACGAAGTGTATTAATAAATACGTTTGGTAATTATACAGTGGAGATAGTGGCAGTAGAACGTATACTCCCGAGAGACGCTGTATCCGTGTGGTGACGGAGAACGATTACTATTCACCGCCCCTCTCCTCCGTCGGGTGTCGTAAGAGGCGACTAACGGATTTTAGAGCTTCCATATGCTCCACTGCGTGGTAGGGCTTGCCCCGTTTGGTTAGTGACCACCGTACGCATGGTGTAAAACCCGTCAAGTGACCGCTTGCCGGTCGCGTTTCAGGATCAGCCAGCGTATAACCAGAGCTCGAGTGGATGTTGCTGCGATGCATTTGGTCTGTGGAGGCTTCCGTCAAACCAGTGTCAAGAAGTCTTCTTTAACCCGCCGACCAAGGAGACCCTTTGAAAGGGCTGTCCCGCTGGCCGCCCGTGGCACAGTAAAGGAGCCCAAGCGAGCCTAACCAGCTCGTGAGGCTGCTTCACCATGCCACGCATAATCTCGGGATGGTCCGTCGTGCCGGTTGGTGACCGGAAGGGTCACTAATGCTCTCGAGTCCCTGCAATTGCGTCGAGACATTCAGCGTCTTCTACCACTTATACCAACGGCGAGTGCTCTGAAGATCTCTTTCACCTTATCCCACGTACGCGTGCTGCTCTTTACAGTCAGACTTCTTGATCTCTGCCGCTGCTCTCCTTCACCGCACTACACGCAATCGACTGTCATTCCATCCACATCTCCTTGATGGATGGCGGTCTACTACTGTGCGTTTTTCACGAAATTTCTTGCCTTGAACTAGTGTTGTGGAACCAGCTCTCGGCGGCGGTATTTCCGGACCGTTACGACCTTGGGATCTTCAAGAAACGAGGCCGGCAACGCATCTGCGATTCCTCTGGTTTTGTTTTGTTCTTCAATACTTTTTCAATCATATGTCTTAGTGATAAGGTTCAAAGTATTTTGAGGAAATTTGACAGTTTGTAGCAGGTTGACGTGCAGACGTGTGTACTACCAGGCGTGTGAACATGAACGCCCCGGAAACTTCAGTATGAAAAACTTTTTTTATTAGGTACTTTGAAATGAGACCCATACTTATTAAATTCATATTAGCTTTCTGGGTTAACATAGCTATTATTAATGTTGGCTGTTGCTAATAATAACGCATTATTAATAATCTACTGAATAAAAAATATATTTCGGCCCAGCAATGGGCAGAGGCGCAGAGGTTATCGTAAGGTAGCAGTCGTTACAGCCCACCAACGCTTGCATTGGGTACGCGTAGTGAGTTATGAGGAGGTCGATGCGAATTCGGTCATCAGATGGGTGATCAAAAATTAATCATCTAGAGCCCCTTCGTGCTCCGATGGCACGTAAAGCCGTTGGTCCCGGCTCCATCAGCAGTCGTTAACAACCACCGCACCGCACTGGGCCCGCGTGGTGGTTTATGGCCCGTTCTACCTGTGGGGAAGGCTCGTGCCCCAGCAAAGAGGATATAAAATAAGCTGGTGATCCGGGAAGGTTCGTGCCCTATATAATAATGAGCTGGTAATGAGTGGGTTATGATGACCCAACCTCCCATTGTGATATTATTCATGTTGGAAGGATAAGCTTAGCTGCCGTGTTACACGGATCTAATGTATCTTGAGTTACATTAGTTACGCGTAACAAAGGTTAATCGCATTCTACGGGTGGGTTTTATATGGTACCACTTTAATTTTAAATTTTATAGTGTTACTTTTGATAATAAAAGCATAAAACCATATTAATGTAACCCTTGTTTTCTATGGAACCGATTTGCGTATCTACTCTAACTCTAGATACATGAAATAGCCATTGCAATCTGCGTCTCGTCTAACCGCAACCAAGCTACGGCTACTCGACTTACATGAAATAGGCAAAACAGATCTCGTATGAGCTTGTCGTCTTGCAGAGTAGTCAATCAGTTGTTTATAAACTACGGCACGCGACACATTATACTTAAACAAAAATGAGAGATACGTAAGGACGGACGTTATGATACAGTTAACTGAGAAGAATAAAGTGTTGGATACCAGTACATCAAATAATATGAATCCAGTACTTTCCTATTATAGAAATATTGACATTGAAAGTAACGCAGCATTGTTTTTAAATGAACGGCAACAAAAGAAGAATGAAGAAAATTATCTTACTTAGCAGGAACTTTATTTTGAACCATCCCATGATTTACCTACCTAGGTATTTCTTGGTTACTTTGTTTTAAATGTAAAAGGAGTAAAACTATTTATTCAAAGGCAACAACCTATAGTTTCACATTACAATTTGAAACATGCCCCTAAACGTAGGTATTTACCACGTGGAGTCACATTTTCAGACTTATACAAAGATTATTCAGAATATTGCACCCAAAATAATATTCTAATTTGCAGCTGGACCTATTTCCACTAAGTTATCAAAGAGATGAATTTATCGACTGCTAATCCCTCACAAGATCTTTGTACTACCTGTAATAATCATGATAAAGAACATCCTAAAACTGATGGTAATGATCTCAACTGTGATATGTGCAATTTTGCACCTTGTAAAACATTTGGACAGCATGAAATAAATAAGAGGTTGTCGAGAGAGATTCTTAATAAGTAATTAGAAAACCCGAATCCTGACACCAAAATAGTAACTGCTGATATGCAAAAAGTGATGCCCAAGCTAACAGTCAAAGAGAATTTCTTTTCAAGAAAGGTTCTCTTATACGAAACTTTCGCTTCGCCTGGTCAGAACAAACCGTCTTATTGTGTGGTTTGGCATGAAGGCTCACAATGTTGCGTCTGCCTATGTCCAGCTTATTTCAACTTTTTGCAAACATGAAAAATAAATTATTAATTATGCTGAGAATTGTTGCTCACAAAATAAGAACAGGGTATTTTTTCCCACACTGCTTCGTTTGGTGAACTCTCCAGCAATTATTTCTGCTAATATAATTAGAATAGTGTTTCTGGAACCAGGCCATACCTATATGGCAGCAGACACGGTCCACGCTAATATTTTAAAAAAAGGCGCGTTATAAAGACATTTATGATAAAAATGATTGCATTGACAAAATCAAAAAGTCACGCAAAAATTTAGAAGTTCTTGAGATATCGCACAGAGAAATAATAATTTTTAATTCAATGATGAAAAAGACTTCACAGAGTTTGCTGCTCTCAAACCAGAAGTTAAGACGAATATAAAAAAGATGAAGATGACTTCATCGTCAGCCATATGACGCCCACTGCTGGGCATAGGCCTCCCCCAAGGATCGCCACACCGATCGGTCCTGCGCTGCCCGCATCCAGCGGCTTCCCGCGACCGCCACCAGATCGTCGGTCCACCTTGTAGGGGGCCTGCCCACGGAACGTCGTCCGGTGCGTGGTCGCCAATCGAGAACCTTTCCGCCCCAACGGCCACCGGTTCTCCGCGCTATGTATCCCGCCCACTGCCACTTCAGCTGAGCAATCCTCGGAGCAATGTCAGTTGTTTTAGTTCTCCTGCGGATTTCATCGTTTCTGATTCTATCGCGCAGGGAAATACCGACCATCGCTCTCTTCATTGCTCGCTGGGTGTCTTGAGCCTTCTTATGAGACCCATAGTAAAGGACCACGTCTCACTCCCGTATGTAATCACTGGCAACACACGCTGGTCAAAGACTTTTGTCTTGAGACATTGAGGAATTTTGGATGCGAATACATTACGTAGCTTCCCGAATGCAGCCCATCCGAGCTGAATTCGTCGAGAGATCTCTTTCTCGAAGTTGGACTTACCTAACCTACCTGACCGTCTGTCCCAGGTAAACGTAATGGTCAACAACATCGACGTTCCCAACATTAACTGGTGCGGGTGCAACATGGGCATTGGACATGATTTTCGTCTTGTCCATGTTCAAAGAGAGAAGATGACTTACTCAAGAATATTGAAAAAGAACAAAAACCAAAAGGCATTAGCTCAGCCAAAAAATAAGATATATTAAAATTATGTGCAAGCATGCCACAACCACGCCGAAAGTTTTTCCAAGATTTAGAAATAGATGACAAAATATAATATCTCATGGCAAAAACTTGGAATATTCCATTTATTGATTACTATTATTATTACTTTTTGATTTAATATGATAATTATTAAAACATTATGCAAATTAGTCATCGTTTTATTAGACCTCCATTAGCGGGGGTATTCCTGTTATGCTTATTTCCTGTAAGTATAGATACATGAAATAACCATTTCAATAAGTAGTCCACTCTTGACGCGGTAAATCACTGTATTTCAGATACATTACCTCGCGTAACAGGATTTGTATGAAACATTTGGTTGCAAGAAACTAAAAATTATCATAAACTTAAATTTAACATAATTATTACAGATTTAAGGTTTGCCTCTTTTGAAAATATATATTTAATATCTATTAAAAAAATAAAATGCTTAATTATTTCAATATTTCGTGAGATATGACCAAAAACGTTTTCCAAACTTTAAAGCCATTTTACCAAAAATGACTCTTTTTAAGATACATTACATAGGCGTAACACGGCAGGTGTGAAATGTTAAAAAGCTGATGCCTATGATGTCTAGAGTCTGGAGTCTTTACGCCATAAATATGTTTTTCATGTCTGTCCATTCCTTGTATTTCCTATTGTCTCGTGTTTGTGTTCAGATTAAAGTTTTTTCTTTATTTTTTTCTTTCAAAAGTGAAATTGACGTACCGCCTACCACTCAACCGCTACAAATATTTTATCGCCACGTATTTGCCATATTTTGTTGTGTTTTTCACGTGTAATGAATACAAATAGATTGGACAGACGTTGCGTGGTGAAAGATACGAATTATGACGGTTTCTACACGTATCGGTTGTGAATGTTGTTATTGGCAACATATAGATATGTGTGATAAGAAGCATATTATGTTTATATAATTAACGGGAACAAATTATAATTTGAAACACAAGTGTTGAAAAATTCCACGAGTGGGATTTGAACCATGTCATGGGGTTCGAATACCGCTCGTGGAATTTTTTCAACACTGGTCTTTCAAATTGAAGCATATTATAGAAAAAAACTATTAGCCAGCGTGAATTAAGTAGTCATTAAAAATAACTTTATTTACAACAAGCAGCGTTAAAGGCTAATTCAATGGGGTCCGGCGGTCAATACCTACTAAGTAAAAAGCCTATGTCGGCCAAAACCCACGTCTTATATTTCCTACGTAGTATATGGACATCATCGCTAAAAGACATCGTAGCAAAATGCCTACTTTTTCAAAATAGGTACCGTTAAGCAGAAAACTTAATTGTAGTACCTTCTTGTGTTATTGGCCACTTACAACCCATTGAGGTACCTAGCATTGAAAAAATAACATGTATCGGAAATGTCATATTGAAGTATGCGATTAAATATTTTAACTTTTTATTTATATAAAAATTTGTAATCGGCATTGTTCTCTGATTTATTTGTACTAGTGGTCGCCCAGTGGTCGAAATTCGACCGTAATTTTATTAAGGCTGCACGGATTGTATCCTAAGCGTTGAAAAATTAAAAAAGATAGAATGTCAGTTTGGATTGGCATAGACAGATGTCAACAACAACAACAACAACAACAACAACAGCATTACTCTAGTTTTTAAATAATAATAAATGCTTACTCAAGTTTATTAATTTAGGTTAATCTAGATTGTTTACAAAGCAAATAATGGTCGGGTTATCTAACTCAACTTCCAGACTGCGTCCGCTTGACAACAAGAACACCCGTATCCCCTAATGGATCAAAAAACTTAGAACCCTATAGCACCCTATGACCGGGTCCAATTGTGAATTTAAATTATTTCAGAACCCCAATGGGTTCTGAGATATTTCAGAGAATTCAAACACACATAGAATAAGCGCACTGCATGCGCCATGATCAAACAACTGCTATCCGATTGTCTCAAATCAAATAACAGTGCGATGCTTTTAAACTTTAAAGAGTTCATTGACGTGTTTGCGCAGCACCCGAAACCACAAAATAAGAAGACCTACAGAAAGTAAGCTTAATAACTCGCTCGAGCAACGCACACAAAGACACTTTTTTTCTTTAGTTGATGGCTTCGTGCGATTAGCACATTTAGCCAGTGTCAAAGTAATTTTTCCTACAAGTAATACCTACATAAATACAATATTTCTTTCCTGTATAATGATGATGAATGATAATAGAAATGAGAAGTGTGAAATGATATACCCCCCAACCCCTCGAGTATTCAGTATAGATATGGGGCTTTACTAAGTCCTCGGAGGGACTTCTTGAGAGATATTGGAAAGTGACGTTGCACTGTTTTGTTTCATTTGCCAACACTCATGCACACTCACGATACTTAACGGTTAATAATCCACCATTATTTCACATTAATATTCGACTTAGCACAAATTTTAGAAAATAAAACAAAACCGCAGACTTCGCGCACTTTCCCGCCAAGAAGTTCTCCACAAAGACACTGACAGACACGGAATCTCGGACCATATCAGTCCAGTCGGAGCGCAACAGTTTTGTGTCATCTTCATCATCATCAGCTCATTTTTATGTCCTCATTGCTGGGGCACGCGCCTTCCCTACGAATGAATAGGGAAAACGGGTCAACCACCAATCCGCACTATGCCCGCGTGGTGACTTATAACCATAAGTCACCACGCGGGCATAGTGCGGATTGGTGGTTGTTAACGACTGCTAATGAAGCCGGGACCAACGGCTTTACATGCCTTCTGAAGCACGGAAGAGCTCGAGATGACAAATTTTTGGTCACCCATCCGATGACTGGCCTTTGCGAAAGTTGCTTAACCTCAGCACTTGCGAACCGGACACGTTAACCACTGCGTCATCGAACTCCTCCCTACAAGTTTTGTGCACCTACTGGAGGGGCAATTTTTGAATTGATTTCAAAATAAAAGTGACATGAAATACCCACACTATGAAATATAATATTTTTTTGCATTATTTACAATTTGATTATTGAGATACATACCGTTCGAGAATTTTCGGTGCCAAACATAAGTTACCATTGGTTTTGACTAATAGAAAAAGGGGTCTTCGTAATTTAAATCATAGCGTGATAATTAATCATCGGTTCAAAAATCGCCCTCCAGATCTCCAAACTTCAGTATGGAAATGGCAACAACGCACACATAGCTGTTGTTCGATTGCGTTTGTACGAAGCTTAACTTCTGCAATCTCCTTACTTTGTGCCGAAGCGCTGCGAGCGTCCCGGCTCCCGATTTGTTCCCGCCGGCTGCTTCGGAGCGGCGTAGCGTGGGGAAGCTTCCGTTACGTTTGAAGTCAGGGAAGGTTTTCGGGGCAAAGGGGGCGCGGTCAACACTTACAGTGTGAGAAGAAAACATGGCGATTTGTGTTAAACTAAATGAGAAGACAAAAGTCTTTTACAAGTTTTAGGTAAGTTTGACGACGAGACAGCTCGTGGACAGTGGAAGTAATGGAATGGTTACCTGAGATGTGAGAGGTTCTAAACGAAGACTGCCTGCTAGATAAAATCAGTTAAACAAGGCAAGGCATTCGTCCTTTAAGAACCTTTGTGAAAGAAATCTGACGATTCTTTGCTGCGTTTGTACATGAAAGAAAGACAAAGAAAGAAAGAAAATTTCCGTATTTTTATATTTAGACGTGACGTGCTTCGGAAGACACGTAAAACCCGTTGGTCACACTGCACCGCACTGGGCCCGCGTGCTGGTTTATGGCCCGTTCTCCCTATCCATCCATAGGGAAGGCTCGTGCCTCAGCAGTGGGAACATAATGAGCTGGTGATGATGATAACACTAATTTTTATAATAACGTTAAAGCATTTATTTCATTTGATTGTAATAAGTACCGAAAAAAATATAACATCTCTGTTCAAAAAAAGAACAAATCTTACTTCCAATTATTACACTACAAATCTAGAGAATCGCAATTCGAAAATCCATTTAACAATAACATGGACAACTAACAAAAACCAACCCTACACGGCTCAGACCATTCAGTAACACTAAAACCTTTAGCGACGTGGAAACCCCATAATTATCCGATTCGGCAAGGTAATAAAACTTCACCCTGAAGCCACAGGTCAATGGGGTACTTCAAACCCCCAAGGCCGTGCAAGCAATCGGAGACATAAATGGTGAAACAGGCTTGGGGCACGCGAAATTCGCATAGGAGTTGATAACTTAAATATAATCTTTTGTTTATTAAAATATGTGTTGTGTATATTACATACAGTAATTAGTAAATAGCCTACGTACTGTCCCATAGCTTTGCGAAGGCCTCCATCATAGAAAACTAGTCATCGCTACATTTGATGGGTATTGGCTTAATAATTAGTGGGCAGGGCACATTGCTCGCAGGACTGATGGCCGCTAGGGCGGAGCAGTCCTCGAGTGGCGACCGCGTACCGGAAAGCGCAGTGTGGGCAGGCCTCCAACAAGGTGGACCGACGATCTGGTGAAGGTCGCTGGAAGCCGCTGGATGCGAGCAGCACAAAACCGGTCGTTGTGGAGATCCTTGGGGGAGGCCTTTGTCCAGCAATGGGACGTCTTTTGGCTGAGATAATGATGATGATGATGATGGCTTAATAACCACCCTTGCCAAATGCGGCGTTGGTGATCACAAACCCTGGCTATGCATAGGATAATCCGAAACACGCTATCCTCGACCTCGGAATTAAACCTAGGACTGGAGACTCCACTATCGAGCGCTTAGTCACTAGTGATTGGCCACCGAATAGTTATGGTACATAAGGTCACATTTTATCAACCGCAAACATTTTGAGGATAAATTCAACAACATAAATAAACTATTTTTTATGAAAACCCCTTAAATTTTCATACGCTAGTTTTCAAGAAAAACGCCAAAAGACATTTCGATTAAAAAGTAAAATAAAACCCACTATACGCACTTTCGGTAGTTTCAATTCAAAGGAGCCGAAACAGAGAGGCCGCTCTTAAAAATTGCGAAAGTTGTTCAACTATAGCATCGCAGACCGAGCATCGAGCTCCTAAGTATTAAGTATGAAGTCTATTTTTGTTTGAAAAGCCTGTGTCAGGAATAAATGTTACCAATTTGCATGAAATTCAAAACCATTTATTCCGTTTAGGCTAGAAATAGTTGTTATGAACGGCATTATGCCATCAGTTCGTAATTACAATTTTTGTGTTAGGAAAAGTAAAAATAAAAACTATCCTGAATTTTTTTTGTAAATGGGCCTTATTCTCAATTAGATGTTTGGTCAAAATATTTGCGGTTGATAAAATGTGACCTTAAATATTATTTGTCAAAAATTTTTTAGCGTTTCAAGCAAGTCAACATCATCATTATGATCGTCACCAGCTCATTTTATGTCTCCACTGTTGGGGCTCGAGCCTTTCAAAACAAACAAACACCACAGAAAGAACCGAAATCTACTACGCGGGCCCAGTGCGGATTGTTTATCAATGATTGCTAATGCAGTCGGGACCAACGACTTTACGTGCCTTCCGAAGCATGGAGGAGTTCGAGATGATACATCTTTGGTTACCCATCCGATGACCAGCCTTTGCGAAAGTGGTTTAACTACAGCATCGCAGACCGAGCGCGTTAACCACTGCGCCATCGAGCTAAGTATCAAGTATTAAGTCCATTTTTGTTTGAAAAGCTTCAGTGTCAGGAATAAATGTTACCAATTTGCATTAAATTCAAAATCATTTATTCCGTTCAGGCTACAAATAGCTCATGAACGTCATTATGTCGCAGACCGAGAACGTTAACCACTGCGCTATCGAGCTCCTAAGTATTAAGAATAAAGTCTATTTTTGTTTGAAAAGCCTCAGTGTCAGGAATATTTTTTTTAAAATATATTTACGGGTAAGCACAGTGCCTTGATCTCACCTGATGTTAAGTGATGATAAGGCCATTTGGTGGAAGCGCACTTCACCCGGGATCCTCAACTAGTGAGGCACTGGCTATCTTATCTGTAGCTGCCGGAATACAACAATGCTACAAACATTGATGTTATGGCGACATATTTAGATAAGATGGTGGTAGCTAGCCAGGCGGACAAACAAGTACTACCCCCCGCTGGGAATCGAACCCGGGACCTCTGGGTCTAAACCGGTGGTCTTAACCACTAGACCACAGAGGCGGTTACCTATTTGCATGAAATTAAAAATCATTTATTCCGTTTAGCCTACAAATAGCTCTTAAGAACGTCATTATGCCATCAGTTCGTAAGTCTTCTCTGGGCGCAACCTTGTACACACGGCGGCAGATCAACCTTCCCAAAACTATCAAATTTCTACAATCAATTTTGCACTTTATCATTTGGTTATAAGGATCAATATTCATTGGAGGAATTTGACAGGTTTACGTAGCTTGATCTGCCGCCGTCTGTACTGAAAAGAACCGGCAAGAAACTAAGGAAAGGCTTTCTCCCTTACATCGTCAAATTTGAATTAAATTAAACTCTGACTAAAATGGATTCTGAGCACTATTACCTATTTTAGACATAATATAGACAATAAACACTAATTATGGTTTCACCACGTTTCTTAGGGTGTGATCATCTAAGCCATATAGCCACTGTCAGTTATCCACATAACATGCAATTTACGCGAGTGCTCACATAGCTAATCAGACTTATCAAATGATGTCTGACATCTGGGATCTGAGTAGCAGACGTGTAGCTAGATTGGTTGGTTCAATTAAGCCGTCTACTCGGATAGCAAGAGGCAGAGACTGGCTTAGCGCTTAAAACTTATAACAATAAATAATGATCACCTATTGGGATCCGGCATCGTGATAGTTGCTTAGTTTTCACATTCATTCCGAACTCGAAAGACTCACAACAAGTAAATAAAAAATAAATTGACCACCCATTGCGAAAATTGCTTAGCAATCACGATCTCGCCTTAGCCGTTCTAGTTTTGAGCTGAACTCTAAAATATATATTTATTATAAATTTGGTGGATTTATTCACTCATTAAATTATTAACCCTTGCGCTCGCAGTCGCGCTACGTGTCAGACGCACAGTCCCCGTGCCCACAGAGCTTACAGTCATAAGGGACGCTGGCTTAATTTCCTGGTGATATACTGAATTTAATATTACCGTGCACTACGAAGTTATAAACGTAGAATAAACATAGAAGCTACGGTAGCCTAATTCAATCCGTATAGTTTCGTTAGACTACTGACGTGAACCCACACCTAATACAAACATTAGCTTTCTAGTTGGGTTAACAGAACTGTTTATAATTTAATAGCGTATTTATTAATACTAGTGGTTGCCCAGTGGTCGAAATTCGACCGTAATTTTATTAAGGCTGCACGGATTTTATCCTAAGCAATAAAAAATTAAAAAGAATGTGAGTTTGGATTGGCATTGACAGATGTCGGCCGCATTAAAGACAAACAACACGTGTGTGTCAAATACATGGTAGAGTGTGTTATGTTATTTTTGCTTAGAATAATAACGCCTAGAAGCCGAGTACGCGCACGGCGATTGAGGCAAGTTTAACCAAGCCATATGTGGCTTGGTTGGCCGAACGGCTCGCTAGTATCCAAGGTCACGTCGTGTCGTAAGCAGCTCCGCAATTTTTGTTTATAATGACGATTTGTGCCATCAAAGGATGCTTTTACAAGTCAGAATCTAGCAAAAAGGATGCTAAGATTACATTTCACCTGTAAGAACAGCTAATCAATGTCTATTTTTTCGTAAAACACGATATTAATGTTCGTAAATTTGTAATATGTCATTCCATGTATGTTTTGCTAGATGTAGGAAAACTTTTACCCCATTTTGTGTTCCGAGTTTTTTTTATTTAGAGTTGTTTTTATCCAAGTCTAGAGTCCAAGAAAGACAATTTATCACGATTGCTGTTATCAAAGCGCCAGTTATTTAGAAAATAGTTACAGCTACAAGGATTTTAAACTGACATGATGAAAAAATATTATAACAGTAATTTTTTCTGATAAGACTGATTTTTGTGCAATAAAGTAAATGAATAAATATTGGCATTCTTATTTATCACCAAACATTGTTACATTTACATAACATTAGATGTACATGTTTTCGTGTTATATGTAAGTATCTTTAAATAAGTAGCTAACGATATGAAAATTGTGGTATTCGTAGCTTCACCGCCATCTTATCTTATATTTTAGTTAGCTAAAGGCTCGAAATAATATTCAATGCATAATGAGATAAAAATTATGCTTCCAAGTAGTTTAAGAGAGAAGTGGCAGTCCATTGTCTCTACCTACCCCTCCTGAGGGATTGAGGCGTGACTATTTATGTATGTATGTACCTTACAATTTTTACTTTTTTAAATAATAATCACAAACTTAAATGAAAACATCTTAATGTATATAACAGTTAATATTATTAATGTATGCCGTTAATATAATAAAATAATATGTAATAATTATAGAAGACAATTTTCTTTTTGTGACTATTGACTTTATGGCTATTTTCACATAAAAAAATTGAAGTAATTAAAAAAATCATATGTAACAACAATATTGAAACAAGATAAGAGTTTAGTGACTTACCCATTTACCCCGAGTTTGGGGAAATTACCATTTTACTTGCAACATTTATTCGTATGGTTGTGTGTGTAACGACAAGCTGCTGACGCACACGACGGAGTATTTTGTGCCTCAATATTTTGACGAACTTTGGTTGACACTATCGTTCTAGGCGTTATTATTCTAAGTATTTTTGTTGATTTAATGTATCTTTTATGAATAATTTAAAAAAATATTAACATACGGATAACCTTCTCTACATAAACATAAGTGTGCGAAATTTTATACTCCTCCGTCCGCGCAATTTTCGTAAAAACGGGTACAAAGTTTTTGCTTCACGTATTAATATATAGATAAAAAAAACTATCCTATCACCACCCATGCAAATCCGGGCATTGCGAAAGTAGCTTTACATTCACGATCGTACCCCACGTAAGCCGCTCCGCCATTGAGCTCTCGAACAACCTTCTCAGCATTGGGTGGATGTATTAAACTTCGCAAACTAACATTGTTCTTAAATTGTTAACCCTTTCGCTCGCAGTCGCGTCGCTACGTGTCAGACGCACAGTCCCCGTGCCCACAGAGCTTACAGTCTTACGGGGCGCTGGCTTAATTTCCCGGTGATATACTGAATTTAATATTACAGGCGACGCTAGGACCGTGCACTACGAAGTCAGATATATTATAAATAAGCGTATGTAACCTTTATAAAATGTTTTTAAATATAAAATAATTGTGTGTTGAATAATTTCGGCGGGCTAGTTAGAACCACGATAGCTCAATTGGGAGAGCACCTGACCCGGTATGTCAGAAGGGTGCAGTTCAAATCCTGCTCGTGGAAATTTTTTCAACATTTGTGTTTTTGTAACCTTTATATTTAATTTTCACTTCACTATATTTTTTCCGCACTGGGCCCGCGTGGTGGTTTATGGCCCGTTCTCCCTATCCATCTATAGGGAAGGCTTGTGGCCCAGCAGTGGGGACATAGATGAGCTGATGATGATGATGATGATGATGTTTATTTAGTTAAGTGTGTAGTTGAGTATGAGTTTCTGGTATTTCGAGAGTGCGCCATGATTGATTTTGTATGTGTGACGATTGTCTTTGACGAGTTAACACATGGCCTTTATTTAAAGAAAGTAGAAAGAAGAAAAGACATTTATTGGAATCACATAACAAAATACACAATTAAACATACAACATGTAACAAAAAGAATAAAAACCGGCCAAGTGCGAGTCGGACTCGCGCACGAAGGGTTCCGTACTTTATGACGTATAAAAAAAACTAAGTACTTACTAGATCTCGTTCAAACCAATTTTCGGTGGAAGTTTGCATGGTAATGTACATCATATATTTTTTTTAGTTTTATCATTCTCTTATTTTAGAAGTTACAGGAGGGGGACACACATTTTACCACTTTGGAAGTGTCTCTCGCGTAACCTATTCAGTTTAGAAAAATTTTATTAGAAACCTCAATATCATTTTAAAAGACCTATCCATAAATATCCCACACGTATGGGTTTGATGAAAAAAAAAATTCGAGTTTCAGTTCTAAGTATGGGAAACCCCCGAAATTTATTGTTTTTTTTCTATATTTGTGTGAAAATCTTAATGCGGTTCACAGAATACATCTACTTACCAAGTTTCAACAGTATAGTTTTTATAGTTTCGGAAAAAGAAGGACAGACAGACAGACAGACAGACAGACAGACAGACAGACAGACAGACAGACAGACAGACAGACAGACAGACAGACAGACAGACAGACAGACAGACAGACAGACAGACAGACATGACGAATCCATAAGGATTCCGTCTTTTGCCATTTGGCTACGGAACCCTAAAAAAAATAACAATTAACATTTCGCTTTGTTATGTGATGCCAACACTGTTGTTGTTGTTTTCAACTGATGTTAAATGAAAATGTTTCAATAAATCATTTTTGCTGTTTTTCCTACACGTGACCTGACGAGCACTTTCATTATCATCATCACAAACTCTGAAATTAGTTTGGTACCTACTGTGGCCTTTTACACAAATACTAAAAACACACATTGGAATCTCTGAAGACAGCACGAGATTATTTCTAAAAATAGAAAAGTGTAGTTTTTGAAATTTCAAAAAAAAATGGTTTCTCTATTACAAAGGCTCGCCTACTAAAGTTATTCTCTGCCAAGCAAAAGCGACATTCTCCTACTGATTTTTTCTTCCCACACACTTTATGTAAAAAGGAAGATTTATGGTGTTTATCTTAATAATTCAGAAGCTGACTGACCTGTCTCCACTTGAGTCCACGCCTGAGATGAAGATTATATTATATTTCAACAACAAAAGTTACTTCTTTTAAAACACTTACCGCCTTACAAATAAACAAAGAATGAGGTCCGAATAATAATTATTCCGTGTTTTGTTCCTGTCATGTAAAAGTCATTTCAAGTTAGAGTAAAAGAGACAAAACACGAAATAACTATTCGGACCTTATTCTTTGTTTATTTGTAAGGGGGTTATCCTTATTTATCCTTCATCCCACCTGCGTGATGATAGGACCGAGGGTGAAAGCGCACTTCACTCGGAATCCTCAACCGTGGCTCTGGATAGATAGCCAGATCCACGAGCCAGTGAGATAAGATTATCTCTAGTTGCCGGAACACAACAACGCTACTATAACGTTGATATTATGGCTGCATATTCAAATAAAATGGTAGTAGCTAGCCAGCCGGACTTAAAACAAGCCCTACCACCAACCAAATCGAGTACAAAAATGTACCTCTGGGTTTGAGACCGTTGGTCTTAACCACGTGACCACAGAGGTGGTTAAAATTGAATATTATTGACTGATAACATAAGTTATCGTTGAAGCTGCCATGCAACTAACAAGTATAGATTGTATATAGTATAAACAAGTAAGACAAGTATAAACTGGAAGTCGCATATTCAAAAGTTATCTAAAAAGTTGTCTTCCTTTATTTATGCTCTTCAGCACCTCAAACGAGTAACTGACTTCCAGACAGCTCTCACTGCATATTACGCATACGCGTATTCCAGAATATCGTATGGTCTTGTTTTATGGGGAAATAGCCCCGATGTTGATAAAATATTTATCCTCCAAAAAAAGTGTATCAGAATATTAACTAATATCGACCAAATGGAGTCATGTAAACCTCATTTTATTAAACATCAAATACTCACAATGATTTCCATTTATATCTTAGAATCATGTAAATTTGTCAGAAAATACCAATACTTATACTCATACTTACCGATATCTGATATTAAAAGAAAATATAGAAATTTAAACAAACTTAATCTACCTTTTTCTAAATTAAAACTAGTAACATCGAGCCCTCATTATATGCTAATTAAAATATATAACCACTTACCGAACAACATAAAAAACATAGAGAAATCAACTTCATTTAATAACGAACTGAAAAAAATCCTAATTGGAAAATGCTTCTATACTCTCTAAATGAATATTTTAACTATAAGTTTAAATAAACACTTTACTCACACACAACGATACTTTAACAGCTCTAGATTGGGTACACAGAGTAAGTCAGGCTTAAATCAGAATATTCCAATAATTTGTTTGCCAATTTGCTTAGAATATATTTGGTGTTAAATTGGTTGGTCATATATTATATTATAAATAAATTGCAATTCAATTATATAATCATAACTAGTTAAGTAAGTTTGTACATTTTTAATCAGCCCTCTGATACTGTTGCTGTGCCCTTGCAGGGTGTCACATGAATACCTTTATAAATATTCCACCTTATGCTGTAATGTGATATGCAATAAATGATTTGAATTTGAATTTGAATTTGAATAAGTAGATCAGTATGACAAAGAGCTGTAAGTAGATTAATTATTAACGGGATTTTTACCATGTAATGCGTTTTATATTATAAACGGCACAGTGCGGATTAGCAGTTGTTAACGACTGCTAATGCAGCCGGGACCAACTTCATGTGCCTTCCGAGACAGAGATGATACATTTTTGGTCACCCATCCGATAACCGGCCTTTACGAAAGTTGCTTAACTTCAGCAATCGAGCTCGAGGCGTCACACTATTATAATAACAAATTTCACACCTAACATTTACCATCCCGTCCAAGGCGGGCTCAAACACTGAACTTGGCATAATATCCCGGTGATGTACCGGGGGTCCTCGGACAAACATGATCCACACACGGACGCTTATAAAAGCGGCATTATGGTAATCTTGATGCCTTTGGTGCTAAACTGGACGCTGGGGGCCATAGCGAATGACAAAGGGCAGTGCCTCACCTCATTAACCTTTAAGCGGCCATTTTACATTTCGCCATCCCATAAACAAACTTCGAAGCTGTTCTTTGAAAACAATAAGGCTGATTTTAATGAGACTTTTTAAAATATAAAAAAAAACCTTTGTACAACTTTTATGCGACTTCAAACTTTCTATGGTGGAAATGAAACTGCGTTGAAATGTCTTGAGATGCTTAAAAGTAACAAACTGGCTTCTTGGCGGAAAAGTGAAGAGTCACGGCTGCGGTTTTGTTTTATTATCTTTATATCTATTTATATCCATTTGGTTTACATGATCTCAAAACTAGGTATAAAGTCCACAAATGGGCCACGCAACGACATTTCAATATTAAACACAAACTAGTGTTATAAAATGTTTACACATTAATATACATAGTTTCAATGAATAAGTGCTTTGTTTGTATGGGATTCTTAAATGTGAAATGGCACTTAACACAGGCAGTTGGTTTATTCCCGCCATAAAAGCCTGCTTGTAGGATTCACACAGCGTTCCTTCCGCAGGCTTGTATAATGTGGAACAAACTCTTTTCAGAGGTGGTTCACATGCGCTCACCTAAACCAGCTGGCAAGGTAAGGTAAGACTGGTTGGTAAGGTTCTGATCAGAATCTTACCAGCTGGCAGTTTCATCGCTAAAATCAGGATACTGATGCATCATTTATGCAGCACGCTAACACGTTATCTTCACGCTTCGCCGTTTGGGTACAGTTTGCATAAATTTCAATTCCAGAGATCTCCAATGAAATGATATTATGCATTCGCGATATACTCGTACGTTATGACAGTTTTATGTAACAATCTATGTGGACCAAGAGTGGTATAGCAGATTTAAATAATAAGCTTGTATAAACTTTACTCAACTGTGGAATCGTATTATCTTCGCCACAAGAATCACAAATTGTAGCAAGACTATCAAGTTAAGGTCTGAAAAACAACTTGATTTTGAAATAAATGGAAAAAAATCATTTCTGTTTCTTCTTCTTGAGAAAGTCAACTTTTATCCACCCAATGTTGAATGTAGGTCTCTTCTAGTGCACGACATTCCCATACATACATATTATCTATATATTAATACGTGAAGCGAAAACTTTGTACCTGTTTTTACGAAAATTGCGCGTGTGGCGTTTGTAAACGCACCCCTCGCGCGATCTGTAAAAAGGTCGCAACACGGTTTCTTTTTCCATCTGACACTCTTGAAGGAGTGACAATCAAAAATGTCATATATATTTTCTAGTTTGTAAGTAATCTGGCTAAACAGTGATAATTAAATAGTTATTATCCTAATCAGTGCATTTCATTGAATTTCTACAAGTGGAGGTCGATCCTCCTCATTGGTGACCACCTTCTAACACGCTCCTCACCGAAACATTCGCCGAGTCAAAGCAACACACTGAAGACAAAGATTCGTTCGAGTTTTCAACATCACGGCACGGCGGCACGCGGCCTACAGCTCATCTTTCTTCGGGTTTCGACGCAAGGTAGCCGGGTTGCGTGGTGAACCCCGCGCACGCCTCCTCGCCGCTACATCGCCATCGAAAAAATATTTTTGTGAAATTAATCAGTCATGGCTGAGGGAGCTGAAGCTCTAGCAGCTCGTCTTAAGGAGCTTGAACAACAAAACGCAGCTTTGCGAGCTCTATTTGACCAACAAGAAGCAAGGCAAACCCAAGTGGCCAAAGTATCAGTGAAACTGCCTCCTTTCTGGGCGGACCGACCAGCTGTTTGGTTTGTTCAAGCAGAGGCGCAATTCCATCTTTCGGGGATAACGAGCGACTCAACTATGTTCAGCCATGTGCTGTCAGTGATGGATCAGCGAATGATTGGAGAGGTCGAGGACATAGTATTAAATCCTCCCAAATCCGAAAGATACCTAAAGCTGAAAGAGGAACTCATTCGCCGTCTGTCGATATCCGAAGAACAGAGGGTCCGGCGCCTCCTTAGCGATGAAGAGCTCGGCGACCGAAAACCATCAGCATTCCTGAGACACCTTCGGTCACTCGCTGGCTCGTTTACTAAGGATGATAACCTACTTCGCCAGCTCTGGCTTCGCCGTTTGCCCAACCATGTGCAAGCCATTCTTGCAGCGCAAGCAGACCTCAGCCTGGATAAGATAGCTGATCTGGCCGATAAAATCATGGAGCTGCCAAGCACTCCTTTGGTATCCAAGGTCGATGCCATCGCTAACCCTGCACTGTCTTCATTAGCAGAATGCGTTGATAAACTATGCAAACAGGTTGCAGCCCTCAACCTCAACCAACAACGAGGCAGATACCAGCGTCGTAGCCGCACTCCTTCATCTGCAAGGACGCGCAGCTCAACACCTACAGACAAGAGTACTAGGCGATGCTGGTACCACATAAAGTTCGGGACCAAAGCAGCCAAATGTATCCCACCATGCGATTTTACCACTAAGGAAAACCCGAACAGCGATCAGTAAAGGCGGACACTGATTGCTGCTCGATTGACTCATCCGGCCGCCGTCTTTTCATTACAGATCGAGTCACTAAGCGCCGATTCCTGATTGACACGGGTTCCGACTTGTGCTGCTACCCATACCGCTGGCTTCGTGACCAGAGGAAACCCTCTGACTTGGAGCTCAGTGCAGCCAACGGTAGCAGTATCAGGACCTTTGGCCAGGTTACACTTAAACTAGATTTTGGACTGCGCCGCGATTTTAACTGGAAATTTGTCGTTGCTGACGTGGATTCTGCCATTGTAGGCTCAGACTTTTTGGCCTACTTTAACCTTCTCCCTGACTGTGCCAGCAAGCGACTGCATGACGGAAAGACTGGTCTTTCTTGTGTAGCCGCTATTGCCTTTACAGATCAATCTAGCGTTTTGACAGTGGGTAATAAGGACTCAACTTTCTTCAAAATCCTACAAGAGTTTCCCAGCGTAACGCGTCCTCCAGGTATACCCAGGGTGATGAAACATAAAACTGTTCATCACATTTTGACTACCGACGGCCCGCCCGTTTCCTGCCGCCCTCGCCGCCTCGCTCCGCATAAACTAACAGCCGCCAAAAAAGAGTTTGAGGCCATGCTTCAGTGTGGCACTGCTAGACCTTCAAAGAGTCCCTGGAGTTCTCCATTGCAAATGGTTTTAAAAAAGGATGAAACTTGGCGGCCTTGTGGTGACTACCGTGGAATTAATGCGAGAACAATTCCAGACCGCTACCCGGTCCCACATATTGCAGATTTCTCAAATCGTCTCGCGGGGTGCACTATGTTTAGCGTGTTGGACCTCGTCAAAGCATACCAGCAGATACCAGTCGCTGAGAGTGACGTATGCAAAACCGCCATTACCACACCTTTCGGCTTGTTTGAATTTCCTTTCATGACATTCGGTTTGCGCAACGCCGGCCAAACGTTCCAGCGGTTCATTAATGAAGTGCTGCAAGGTTTGGAATTCTGTTTTTCTTACGTTGATGACATTCTCGTCTACTCTCGCGATACTGCTCAACACGCTGAACATCTGCGCACGGTTTTCAGGCGCTTTGAGGACTATGGTGTTATACTCAACGCCGCCAAGTGCATCCTCGGCGTCAAGGAGGTGAAATTCCTCGGATATGTTATCAATGCCGAAGGTACGAAGCCACCACCTGAGCGCATCCAGATCATAAAAGAGTTTCCAGCGCCCAAAACTGTTCAGGGGTTACGCCGTTTTCTTGGCATGATTAATTACTACCGTCGGTTCCTTCCCCAGGCAGCGAAACTCCAGGCCCCGCTCAACGAGGCGATTGTCGCCATTAACGGAAAGGGACTTAAACCAGTGCTTTGGACCCTTGAGCTTCTCAGCGCTTTTGAGGCCTGCAAGGAAAGCCTTTCCTCGGCGACCCTGTTAGCCCATCCAGCTTGTAGCGCTCAACTGGGTCTTTTCACCGATGCGTCGAGTGCGCACGTAGGCGCATGTCTGCAACAGTGCATCGGCGACGACTGGCAACCACTTGGTTTCTTTAGTAAGAAACTGAGCAGCCGGCAGTCTCAGTGGCCGGCTTATTACAGGGAGCTCATGGCAGTGTATGAGGGCGTTCAGCATTTCCGACACATCTTGGAAGCTCAACACGCCACAATCTACACCGACCATAAACCTCTCTTGTACGCCTTCAAGCAGCGCCGTGAAAAACTACCACCTGCTCAGTTAAACCAACTCAGCTTTATCAGCCAGTTCACAACCGACGTTGCCTACATCAAAGGAGAAGACAACGTGGTCGCGGACGCTCTGTCTCGCATTGAGATGATTTCTTTGGAGGAAGACTTCGCAGCTCTCGCCATCTCGCAACAGCAAGACACCGAGCTACGCGACCTCATTCCACAAACATCTCTTAAAATTAAAAAAATACCAGTCCCAGGGACAGATTTAAATCTAATGTGTGATACCACCACTGGGCGACCACGCCCCTACGTCACGCCGCCATTTCGCCGAGCTTTTTTTAAAAAACTACATAACCTTAGTCACCCAGGTGCACGGGCAACCGCGCGCTTGGTGTCTGAGAGGTTTGTCTGGCCCTCAGTTAAGAAGGACTGTCTTGCATGGGTGCGCTCTTGCATCCCTTGCCAAAAAAGTAAGGTGACCAGACATAACGTCTCCCACACTGGCCATTTCAGCAACCCTTCCGCTCGCCTGCAACATGTCCACATTGACATTATCGGCCCAATGCCAAGTTGCAAAGGCTACTCTTACTGCCTAACAGCCATCGACCGCTACACCCGCTGGCCGGAGGTATGGCCAATGGTAGGCATAACGGCCGAAGAGGTGGCTGACACTTTCCTGCACGGTTGGATATCCCGTTTCGGCGTTCCCTCTACCATCACTACTGATCAGGGGCGCCAGTTTGAATCGGACTTATTCAACCGGCTCTTAAAACACTGTGCAGTGAAACGGTCCAGAACCACCAGTTACCATCCTTGCGCTAATGGAATGATTGAACGTGTTCATCGTCAATTAAAAGCGGCCCTCATGTGCCATGGTGACTCGTGGCTCACGTCGCTTCCATTAGTTCTCCTAGGAATGCGATCAGCTTTTAAGGAGGACCTTAAGTCGACTTCTGCGGAGATTTTATACGGAGAAACGCTGCGCTTGCCGGGAGAAATGCTTGACTCCTTACCAAGTGCAAACAACCTGGACGACCCTGCAGACTTTGTCGTGCATTTACGACGCAAGATGTCGGATGTGCGACCAGTACCTGCTTCTCATCACTCCAAACGTTCTACCTTCATTTTTAAGGATTTGAACACAGTTTCGCATGCATTTCTGCGCGATGACACAGTTCGTCGCCCACTTCAACCTCCTTATACTGGTCCATTCGCTATCTTAGAGCGTTCCAGCGACGGAAAAACTTTGACCTTGGATATCAAGGGCAAAAAGGTTACGGTGAGCATCAACCGCATAAAGCCAGCTTACATCGAGCAAGACACAGCTCCAGTGGTCCAACGACAATCACCTGTGGATCCCTTACCTACTGTTCCTTCTTCAGTTCAGCCAAAGCCTGACATTTGTGCGCCGCGCTGTCGGTGCACCGCATCCGCGGTGATACTGACACGTTTGCGGAGCATATCGTCGGTGAGCCGACGGTAACACGTCGGTTCAATATCAAAATCCTATCGCGGTGCTCTTCAGTGAGTGTCGAGATGGGCCGACAATTTTACTTTGAACAAATTAGAGTGCTCAAAGCGGGCTCAAAATGCTGCTTGAATATTTCGTGCATGGAATAATAGAATATGATCTCGGTTCTATTTTGTTGGTTTTCAGAACTCCGAGGTAATGATTAATAGGGATAACTGGGGGCATTCGTATTGCGACGTTAGAGGTGAAATTCTTGGATCGTCGCAAGACGAACATCAGCGAAAGCATTTGCCAAAGGTGTTTTCATCAATCAAGAACGAAAGTTAGAGGTTCGAAGGCGATTAGATACCGCCTTAGTTCTAACCGTAAAAATGTCATATATATTTTCTAGTTTGTAAGTAATCTGGCTAAACAGTGATAATTAATAGTTATTATCCTAATCAGTGCATTTCATTGAATTTCTACAAGTGGAGGTCGATCCTCCTCATTGGTGACCACCTTCTAACACGCTCCTCACCGAAACATTCGCCGAGTCAAAGCAACACACTGAAGACAAAGATTCGTTCGAGTTTTCAACATCACGGCACGGTGGCACGCGGCCTACAGCTCATCTTTCTTCGGGTTTCGACGCAAGGTCGCCGGGCTGCGTAGTGAACCCCGCGCACGCCTCTTAGCCGCTACATCGCCATCGAAAAAATATTTTTGTGAAATTAATCAGTCATGGCTGAGGGAGCTGAAGCTCTAGCAGCTCGTCTTAAGGAGCTTGAACAACAAAACGCAGCTTTGCGAGCCCTATTTGACCAACAAGAAGCAAGGCAAACCCAAGTAGCCAAAGTATCAGTGAAACTGCCTCCTTTCTGGGCGGACCGACCAGCTGTTTGGTTTGTTCAAGCAGAGGCGCAATTCCATCTTTCGGGGATAACGAGCGACTCAACTATGTTCAGCCATGTGCTGTCAGTGATGGATCAGCGAATGATTGGAGAGGTCGAGGACATAGTATTAAATCCTCCCAAATCCGAAAGATACCTAAAGCTGAAAGAGGAACTCATTCGCCGTCTGTCGATATCCGAAGAACAGAGGGTCCGGCGCCTCCTTAGCGATGAAGAGCTCGGCGACCGAAAACCATCAGCATTCCTGAGACACCTTCGGTCACTCGCTGGCTCGTTTACTAAGGATGATAACCTACTTCGCCAGCTCTGGCTTCGCCGTTTGCCCAACCATGTGCAAGCTATTCTTGCAGCGCAAGCAGACCTCAGCCTGGATAAGATAGCTGATCTGGCCGATAAAATCAAGGAGCTGCCAAGCACTCCTTTGGTATCCAAGGTCGATGCCATCGCTAACCCTGCACTGTCTTCATTAGCAGAATGCGTTGATAAACTATGCAAACAGGTTGCAGCCCTCAACCTCAACCAACAACGAGGCAGATACCAGCGTCGTAGCCGCACTCCTTCATCTGCAAGGACGCGCAGCTCAACACCTACAGACAAGAGTACTAGGCGATGCTGGTACCACATAAAGTTCGGGACCAAAGCAGCCAAATGTATCCCACCATGCGATTTTACCACTAAGGGAAACCCGAACAGCGATCAGTAAAGGCGGACACTGATTGCTGCTCGATTGACTCATCTGGCCGCCGTCTTTTCATTACAGATCGAGTCACTAAGCGCCGATTCCTGATCGACACGGGTTCCGACTTGTGCTGCTACCCATACCGCTGGCTTCGTGACCAGAGGAAACCCTCTGACTTGGAGCTCAGTGCAGCCAACGGTAGCAGTATCAGGACCTTTGGCCAGGTTACACTTAAACTAGATTTTGGACTGCGCCGCGATTTTAATTGGAAATTTGTCGTTGCTGACGTGGATTCTGCCATAGTAGGCTCAGACTTTTTGGCCTACTTTAATCTTCTCCCTGACTGTGCCAGCAAGCGACTGCATGATGGAAAGACTGGTCTTTCTTGTGTAGCCGCTATTGCATTTACAGAGCAATCTAGCGTTTTGACAGTGGGTAATAAGGACTCAACTTTCTTCAAAATCCTACAAGAGTTTCCCAGCGTAACGCGTCCTCCAGGTATACCCAGGGTGATGAAACATAAAACTGTTCATCACATTTTGACTACCGACGGCCCGCCCGTTTCCTGCCGCCCTCGCCGCCTCGCTCCGCATAAACTAACAGCCGCCAAAAAAGAGTTTGAGGCCATGCTTCAGTGTGGCACTGCTAGACCTTCAAAGAGTCCCTGGAGTTCTCCATTACAAATGGTTTTAAAAAAGGATGAAACTTGGCGGCCTTGTGGTGACTACCGTGGAATTAATGCGAGAACAATTCCAGACCGCTACCCGGTCCCACATATTGCAGATTTCTCAAATCGTCTCGCGGGGTGCACTATGTTTAGCGTGTTGGACCTCGTCAAAGCATACCAGCAGATACCAGTCGCTGAGAGTGACGTATGCAAAACCGCCATTACCACACCTTTCGGCTTGTTTGAATTTCCTTTCATGACATTCGGTTTGCGCAACGCCGGCCAAACGTTCCAGCGGTTCATTAATGAAGTGCTGCAAGGTTTGGAATTCTGTTTTTCTTACGTTGATGACATCCTCGTCTACTCTCGCGATACTGCTCAACACGCTGAACATCTGCGCACGGTTTTCAGGCGCTTTGAGGACTATGGTGTTATACTCAACGCCGCCAAGTGCATCCTCGGCGTCAAGGAGGTGAAATTCCTCGGATATGTTATCAATGCCGAAGGTACGAAGCCACCACCTGAGCGCATACAGATCATAAAAGAGTTTCCAGCGCCCAAAACTGTTCAGGGGTTGCGCCGTTTTCTTGGCATGATTAATTACTACCGTCGGTTCCTTCCCCAGGCAGCGAAACTCCAGGCCCCGCTCAACGAGGCGATTGTCGCCATCAACGGAAAGGGACTTAAACCAGTGCTTTGGACCCATGAGCTTCTCAGCGCTTTTGAGGCCTGCAAGGAAAGCCTTTCCTCGGCGACCCTGTTAGCCCATCCAGCTTGTAGCGCTCAACTGGGTCTTTTCACCGATGCGTCGAGTGCGCACGTAGGCGCATGTCTGCAACAGTGCATCGGCGACGACTGGCAACCACTTGGTTTCTTTAGTAAGAAACTGAGCAGCCGGCAGTCTCAGTGGCCGGCTTATTACAGGGAGCTCATGGCAGTGTATGAGGGCGTTCAGCATTTCCGACACATCTTGGAAGCTCAACACGCCACAATCTACACCGACCATAAACCTCTCTTGTACGCCTTCAAGCAGCGCCGTGAAAAACTACCACCTGCTCAGTTAAACCAACTCAGCTTTATCAGCCAGTTCACAACCGACGTTGCCTACATCAAAGGAGAAGACAACGTGGTCGCGGACGCTCTGTCTCGCATTGAGATGATTTCTTTGGAGGAAGACTTCGCAGCTCTCGCCATCTCGCAACAGCAAGACACCGAGCTACGCGACCTCATTCCACAAACATCTCTTAAAATTAAAAAAATACCAGTCCCAGGGACAGATTTAAATCTAATGTGTGATACCACCACTGGGCGACCACGCCCCTACGTCACGCCGCCATTTCGCCGAGCTTTTTTTAAAAAACTACATAACCTTAGTCACCCAGGTGCACGGGCAACCGCGCGCTTGGTGTCTGAGAGGTTTGTCTGGCCCTCAGTTAAGAAGGACTGTCTTGCATGGGTGCGCTCTTGCATCCCTTGCCAAAAAAGTAAGGTGACCAGACATAACGTCTCCCACACTGGCCATTTCAGCAACCCTTCCGCTCGCCTGCAACATGTCCACATTGACATTATCGGCCCAATGCCAAGTTGCAAAGGCTACTCTTACTGCCTAACAGCCATCGACCGC
>CAUJAO010000430.1:0-15081 GCA_963082485.1 Eudonia mercurella
TACTCATATATTTAAAAAAATGTACCGAAAATCGAATATCGAATGTTTATATTAACCTCATGTAGGAACAAATACATTGTTTTCCATGCCAAGTAGTAAGAGGAGGCAAACCAGCATACAGTCCTCGCTCCGCTGATGGAAAACGGTTTCCGTTCAATTGCGAAACCAGAGGTAACATTTTGTGCGTTGCCAACCTTGTAAAAACCTCAATAATACTTACTTTTGCAAACCACTGAGTTTTACACAAAATGATATTTTTAAAAGGCTTCACTGTTTTTTTAAATTTTAAATAATACCCTGACACTGATTTTTTATCGACGATAAAAATTCCTGACAGTTAAAATATTTTTAGTTCATTTTTTTTACTTCAACAATAGAACTACAACAATACTTTCATTTAAATTAAAGAGACAACATAATTATATTCATTTTCTGTTTTTATTCCAGTTTAAAAAAAATAACACTTTTCCCCATTTAATTAGTAACTTACCAGAGATTAGTGTTTTATTGACTAGCATACAATTAAAATTAGTATTGTAAATTATTATTTCTTAATTATACTATTTTTGAAAATCTGTAATTGAAATTATTAAATAAAGCGTAAAATACTAAATGTTGATATCTAAGACACGATATAATACTAAACAAACTACTATTAAGCAAAACTAACATTGCGATAAATCAAAACAAGAAGCTCAAAATAAATATTACAACAACACATTTTATATTTTACGCATAGATACACATTATTAATATAACTATTAGCATTATTATGTACATCTGAAAAAAACATAATTTTAAACTATTTCATTAAATAGGCTGATAATATAAGAGCACCTTTATACTTTTGTACCATCTGTAAGTATGTCTGTCTAATTGTTGCATTAGTATTTCAAGTTCAAGAAATATAAAGGCTTGTAATAATAGAATGTCAGACGATGTCACACCAACACCACATAATAATGTAAATATCATACTTGAAACATGCTTGCTCTAACACCGAACCGAATTAACACAATTCCAACCAAAATAAAAGAAACCACAACCACGATATAACATAATGTAATTATATAGTTACCGAAGACCAAAAGAAAGATAATATAAAGTGCACAAAACGAAAGAACTGTTCCAGCGGCATGGCATGGGTAGACGGTAGGTTTACAAACCCTAAAAGTTGAAAAACTTTAGCAATTTCATCTGTTGGTGAAATGTAACACACCATCGTAGTTTAACTTAAAAGGAATATATAACAAAACTAATTTAAAGTTATTAAAACATAAAGCGCAATATTTTAAACTAGTATTCAATCAGGAGTATTTACAAATTATTATTTTTTACTCTGATGTGTCAAAGTGTGTTACTAAATAAAAATATTTAAAACAAAATACTGACTCAACGTGAAGAAAGTAATGTTTAAAACAAATATATAAATAGACATCATCCCAGTAACCATCCGCCGGCACTACAGCAACAGAAAGTAACCCAACGCACCAGAAGCGACGAAACCGACTACACCATGGTGAGTCAAGCTTTATCGGGTGGTTTATGAAACGTCTCTTACCGCACAAGTTCATAAGAGAGCTAGACTTCCTTCCCGCCTTAAAGTTACTCTGGTAAGTGGAATATTTAGACCTTCCACGTGATGCCTGAGGTTCCTCATTCACACGCTCTGAAATGTTTCCTATACATGTCATCACGCAACTCTCATGCAATGCGAACTCCATTCGGTTATATGTAAACAGCAGTCAATAGAACGCGACGCCTCCGCGAAAGCATGCATCGGTCACACAAGCAGGCGTCAATGTCGCTTATGTTCTCATAATATTGGATACACTGACATATTACGGCAAACAAAATTAATGCTATACGCGATAATAACAAAATTCTGACAAGACTGTCGCTGGATGGATTCAATTGAAATTTTGTATGTACAATGGTATGGAACCAATTTTGCGCGGAAGGTCTAGGGGGCGATCAAAATTTGGAAAAAGCTTTCAAAACCTCTCGCATAAGTTCCAACTGCAAACTACATAAATGGCCAAATAATATAAAAGCATAAATTTTGCATGTTTGAGTGTATCTAATTCTATGCATTGCTGAAATCATACACATATAGAAATAAATCATTCAGAATAATAAATAATAAATCGAAGCTGTCTACAAACCAAATATCAAAAAAGCTTTTTGGCAAAATGCCTGACGGAATTTAAATCAGTATAATTTGTATCCATAAAAACACAGTTGTAGAAAAGGAAATAGGCACACTTAATAAATTATCATTATTGTTCAAATAATCAAAAGTACCAATTTGAACATTGAATAACTGTGTTAATGTGGATAACAGTTTAAGATTTTATAATATTGCGATTATTTATAATTACGTGATTATAGTTTTAAATATTACAAAATAGTATATTTCAATTCTATAAAAATAGAAAATACTATATTGTAAAGATCGATTTAAGAATGGGCCAAAGATTATCATTTATGTCAATCCAAATCGAAAACTATTTTAATGCAATAGGTACGACAAATACGCAATAAAAATAAAGAAAATATAATGTATCTTATTTGAATTTACAAGACACTTTCGTTAACTTTTCCATATAATATAATGCTTTAAAATAATACATTCTTTGGCTCATAAATTATGCGTAGACCACAAAAAATAGAAACTTCTGATAAAACAGTAAAGATTTCTTGTGTTCCGTTGAGTGGGGTGGGGGGGTAGGGGGAGCGGGGGAAGCGCAACACTGCGAAGCGAACACTGTTAGTGGCGCGTGGCAGGCGAGCTACTGGACTCGGGCGGGTGATGGATCACCTTTGCAGTACTGTAGTCGCAAAAAATGTTTGCTTTTGTGTCATTGCCATAACTCGCCATGTTTTTGGACAGTATTTTTTTAGTAATACTTAAATATTTTTAAATAATATTTGAATTGAATCGCATCGATGGTATAGGGGCAAAGCGCTCGGGTCGATACGCGAAGATCCTGGGTTAAATTCCCAGGGCGGGCATAATCTGTTACGGAATTTTCGATGCATGGTCCGATAAAAGCCATCAATGATGGCGATTAATTGATTTCAATGATGGAGGCTTTTACCAGGCATTTCTTTACTATACAGTTCCATTTAAACCAAATTGACCTTTGAATGAATTATCTTTTCTTTGGTCTAATACATTTCACAAGTAATATAATAAATTCTTTAGACGCTCGAAGTGGCATTCTGATTAGAACATGATTTACTAGTTAACGATTTATGAAACTACAGTACTGTCCGGCTATCCGCCTAACAAGATTTGTTGTAGGCTTTAGGCCGACTCAAACATCTTTTATTCCTTCTTTACATTCAAAAAGTCACAATTACAAGCTGCAAAAGGTGTTTACAGTCAGCGTAAACTGAGTCGAAACAACATATTATGTGCTGAAATATATCGTCATTTTAGAAAAACTCACTTTTTATATCGAGAGTCAGATAAAAATAGACTCTAAGAGGCACGAAATAGGTTTTACATATAAGTTAAGAAATATTTTGGATGCTTTCGTCGTATACCCTGATTGTATAAGATCCACATGACTATAAAAGAAACAAACTTCGCAGCTATAGTAAGAGCAGGCCTAAACACCACAACACAGAAGACACAGATGAACAATTTGGTTCTGCGCGGAGATATGGCGAATGTTACCGAATCTCCTCGCTTGATAACCGATGATAATATCGACTAGTAATTATAGAAATACAGCCACAATAGAAATTTCGAATATCGAAAAAGCTTATAACAATTATTATTAATAATTGCGTGAGACAAAGATCTCAAAAAATTATCGCTCTATAGCTATGACTCTTATATATTAATTTCGAATAAACTTGCGATATTTCAGTATTTGACGGTCGATATTATCGATGAATGTAAGTTTTATGAAAATATCGATATCGGTGAAAGTTTGATAAAAAATATCGATATTTTGATAGGCACACATGACGTGCACCCTAACGGCTCACCTCGCGAGGTCTTGCACGAGCCGCGACGGCCGAGCGGGCCGCTGGACGCGCTGCCCGGGGAGATTCCGCCGCGCTCCTCTACCGGCGACTCCGCGGGGGTAACTGCACATACAATAACCTCAAACTCCATTTATATTATGTAGGACATAATGTACTGGTTTCCTTCTCAACATATGTTTTTTTATTATTGCTTATACATTCAAAACGTTATTGTTACATCGATTCTCATCGACACTTGAAAGAAACGGCTGCCTCGATTGTTAAGTATCGTGGAATTAAAATCTTCGCAATCAGACAGCAGAATAAAAATAGTCACTGTTTGAGGTACTGTAGATACTAGATTGAAGCTAACTGTGGTTAAGTGGCAGGTGAGAAGAAAACTAGTCCATTTACGTTGATGATATGAATCGCTGCCGTGATTTGTCAACACATTCACTGCCGATGCGCCGGTTCTTAGCCGAAGACACCTTTCTCAGTGAGTTAGACCTTAATTTTATTTACACAAAGGCTATACATTCTAATACATTGCTCCATTCATGGTATTGAACAATTTGTACCCAGCAACATGTACAGGTATAAGTCGAAGACTGTGAATGTGTCAAGACAATACGAGTATGTTTAAATCATATTTGTGATGTGATTATGCAATAAATCCCGCATTATCTACTGAATGATCTTTTGTAATATAATTTAAGGTTTCGAAGTGTAATTTGTATTCACTTACTATGTTGTGTCTTGTTTGTATGTAATGTAAGGTGTGACAAAAATATAACAAAACGTGCGGGATGAAGCTTACAAGAAACACGAAAAGACAAGTATCTTTTTCTAAAATAAGCTGTTGTTTGACTGCAACACTCTTTATGAATAATAATAAAACGGTTACTTTTTGAATATGGAATAACAGGAGCACTAGTAATAATAATAATAAATTAAATTATCAAATAAGGCAGATTCAAGTTCTATAACACTAAAACGGAAAATAATGTCACAAATTCAATTGTCATTTTCGTTACATAAGCGCAATGCACGTAATGAACACAGCTAATTTCAAGACCGTACGGTCACGGACATGTAACAACTATTGAATTTGGTACTTGGATTTTCGCACAAGTACAGGCCGCGTCAAACTTTATGACGTATTTGAAATGAGGTGCGCGTTAAGTGCCACAGTAGCAAAGATGAGGCGGGGCAATGCGTTCGTCTCGCACTTCAGACACGTCATAAAGTTCGACGCAACCATTGGGCCACCCACGAACTTCTATCGAATTCGTATCGTAAACATAAAGTTATGATAACGTCATTATATAAAATATGTATATCGTCGATGGAATGAGTATAGTGTGACAGGCGCCACAAATCAGTATCAAAATTATTTTTTCACCAATTGATTTTTGACGCTTTTTTTCCTTTCCACCGTATTGTAATTTTTATACATAAATTAAAACGATCGAATAATAATTCTGGATAATTCATTGATAAAAGGTTCAAATCGCACTCGTTGATTTTTTTACACAAAACCTTTTCTAAATTGTCACTACATTAGCTTTTTGCATTGACATCTGTCAATTGTAAATTCTTCACATACCAAAAATGTTACTGAATTTCTATACATATTGTTGCGACATTAATTCGATAGACGTTCTCGGCAGAGCCAGCGTTATAAAGTGGGGAGTACACTCACCGCGGTAGAGGCCGGCGCGCTCGGCGAGGCTGTCCTGCGAGCCGCGGTAGTAGTCGCGCCGCATGCCGCCTGCCACACAACACAGTCAAGCGTGCGCTAGCGCTGACGGGACGACGAAAGCGGCCGGCCGGGGCGCGGTATAAAGCTTTAGTCTTTAACGCGTCTAGTACTACATACGCGTTCCATAATTATCAAATAACTTAAGCTTTGATTAACGCAAACTAATTCGTAGAAGGTATCATACTTCTAGTACTTACAAACGACGCGAAGTCGCTAATTACTATATTTATTTATTTGCTTGTTGGAAGACTTACAGCCAAATTATAAGCTAATAATTATATTATAATATATTAATTAATATATTTATAAGCTGATAATTATAAGCTATATGAAGCAATTTTGAGTTAACGAACGCCATTTACAAATTTCAATAATAGCCATAAGTCATCATAAGTAATAGCTTTACTGGAAGACACAAGCGCCTGTTCGATTATACGGTTATAGAGTCCTAGTGTTCTTACTGGCGGGTATTTTTATTGTCTTTAATTTTACTTTCTCATTTTTTTTTTACTTTTCTTAATTGTGAACGTGGCAATGATAAAATAATTGGTTAAAGACTTTATAGAGCCGCGACCGCGCTTTCATTGTAGGTGAGATATTAGCTAACACGCATGATGCGATCTATAGGATGTTATACTATTGCTTGATAACCTTTAATTCAATTCAATTCAAACATTTATTTCAGACATAATAGAAAGTAAAATTTAAAGGAAGTAAACTTCCTTAAATTTAGCTAAAGCGACCGGCGTAGCGCATTTGGAAGTTTCTCTGCAGTTTTATCACTGGATGGACGATAAAACATCTCATCTTGACCAAATTATCATCGGCTTACAAATGTTCCATTAATAGTTAAGTGCCTAAGTGGACCATCTGTTCGAGCCATAATCCACCACGCCGGTCAGCCAACCTATACTAATGGGTGGGGCAATGAAGCCATCAACAAACTATCGGTAACACATCATGCGGGAAAGCGTCGCGTAATAACATCATGCTGAACGAAAAATATAACAAAAGCACTTTACTGAGGAAATTCTAATTATAAAGCCTAATTATATCGATAACGTGACGACTGTCGAGATAATCAATATAACAAAAACTATAAGATTTATTCAGCATAAGTTATTCCAAATATAACATTAAGGGTGATTTGCACTATAACTTACTAAGCATAAGCGCTCATAATATTTTTACAACTTTAAATAATTAACAGAAATTTTAGTGCGTATTATGTTTAGTAAATTGTAGTGCGTATCACATTAAATATAACTAAATACGAACATGCCATTGGGGGAAAAATAGCTTACATCATAAAACAGGGGGTAAGCTAACATTTAGTGCGGTATTGCGAACACAGTTTGAGCTCAAACAATATTTAACACAGATACGTAAAGTGTAATCGTTATTAAAATTGTGTAAAAGTGTTTACTATTTGACGAGTGTTTCGAAATAGTTGTTTTCAAGTTGGAGCCGGATTGCTGTTATAACTGTGGTATTAAGAAGGTACATATATTGTTAAAATTTTTAAGTACATTCAGTACGTTGCTCGTACATTGCTCTCATGCATTATAGCATGACCATTTGTGGACACACTCGCCATCCTGATGCACGTCTCTTTCTATCGCGTAGCTCCTATCTCATGTGTCGGTCTGCACAGTAGCCTGGAGCGTCACACTTAAAGTACGGAGTGAGGATGGCCTGTCTGTGGTCTCAGAGCCTTTGGGCACAAAATAAGGAGACCTACAGAAGGTAAGCTTCATACAAACGCGCTCAAGCCAGGGCTTGAAACCGGTTCAAAATTGACCGGTTTCATTAGGGTAAACCTGTACTATCGTAAAGTACCGTTTCGGTGCGGAACCAAATAGGAGCGATATTTCGAACCTAAACAAACCGGTTTATTTCTAGCGATCGCTGGCTGCGACTTGTTGTACCTGACTGGTTGACTGGGTACCTGTGAGATTGGTGGTGGAGGGCCGCTGTCCACGTGGATGGTCACGGGCCGCGTCGCTATGTATGGAGCGGCGTGCTGGGTACCTGTGAGGTTGGTGGTGGAGGGCTGCTTGGCCAGCAGTCCCTCGGCGGCGTGCAGCGCGCCGCTGTCCACGTGGATGGTCACGGGCCGCGTCGCTATGTATGGAGCGGCGTGCTGGGTACCTGTGAGGTTGGTGGTGGAGGGCTGCTTGGCCAGCAGTCCCTCGGCGGCGTGCAGCGCGCCGCTGTCCACGTGGATGGTCACGGGCCGCGTCGCTATGTATGGAGCGGCGTGCTGGGTACCTGTGAGGTTGGTGGTGGAGGGCTGCTTGGCCAGCAGTCCCTCGGCGGCGTGCAGCGCGCCGCTGTCCACGTGGATGGTCACGGGCCGCGTCGCTATGTATGGAGCGGCGTGCTGGGTACCTGTGAGGTTGGTGGTGGAGGGCTGCTTGGCCAGCAGTCCCTCGGCGGCGTGCAGCGCGCCGCTGTCCACGTGGATGGTCACGGGCCGCGTCGCTATGTATGGAGCGGCGTGCTGGGTACCTGTGAGGTTGGTGGTGGAGGGCTGCTTGGCCAGCAGTCCCTCGGCGGCGTGCAGCGCGCCGCTGTCCACGTGGATGGTCTTGGGCCGCGCTCGCGCCGCTCCCGGTTTGCTGCGCATGCGCGCGGTTCCGCCGGTCGGCGTCGGCGCGGGCCCGCCGCGTAAAGAGTCCATGTACTCGCTCTTGTCTAACACTTTGCCCTGCAAGTGATGGTAAGGAACTTGTAGTTTAAGTATTACTAAAACTTGTAGTTTAAGTACTCTAAAAATGACTGGCAACACTGTCTGGTTAAGTTGTCAAAATAGTTGGCTCCTATTATAAATTAGATATAAATTGTTTTTATGCTTATTTATTGCTAAATTTGTTATTAGTGATTAAAAGAAGTGACAAATAACATCTACTAGTGTTTTCTCTGACAAATATTGTGTAGTTTTTAAATTATTTAGTAATGTAATTTTCCAACTGTCATCGCCAGCCGACTGTTAGAACAAATTTTACAAAAAGTTGTTAAAATAACTACTTTGCCGTCGACTGCAGCAACAAAAACCGGGGGAGTATTGTTTTCATTCCATTTATTATAGATATTAGTAACCTAAATGTAAATCTTTACTAAATACTTTATTCAAATTGTAAGTGTCAATGTAATAGCCAAATTATTGTTATTTTTCTACTTTGTAATTAAGTAGATCAAAGGATTTGCATCTAATCTGCAAAAGTAACTTTGGCATTTCAGTACTGTAATTTAATAAAGTCCTACTGTACTGTACAAATCAGTATCAACTGCATAGTAGCCTACTTATTAGTTTTTGTGTTTGTTCCTATAACCTGTGTCTGTAGTTGTACCAATAATATACAGAATCTTAATTAGATTTATTTAAAGATAAGAAGTAATTTATAATTAAACACAGAAGTCTGCCTTTAACACCATTTGTTTGTGTGACACATCTACCCCCACTAGTTAAAATTAAAATTTATATATGCTCTTATTAGCTGTACATTAAAAGTAAATAAACAAATACACTTGTAATAAATAAGATCTTAATCATATTTTTTTTTACAAATTTCAGGTATATATAAATAAAGCCAAACTCAATATGCTGACCCGTAAGGCTGCTACACAAAGTACTGAGCTCAAGCTTAGACAGACACTACATGAGTTAAAAGCGTCACAAGAATCATGCAATCAGCTGCTACGGGAGAGAGATGAGAGTGAGATGGAAATAAAGTCTATGATTGACAGAAACTCACAGCTCAAAAGTGAATTAGGCCAACTACACATTCAACACCAGGATGTGCTTCATCAGCGTGACCAACTTCAAGATGTGATCTCCACCTTTGAACACCAATACAACACCTATGAAAGGGCACTGGACCGCATCACTGAGTTGGAAAGAGACCTTAGTGCAGCCAATCACCAGATTTCTCAACTTGTTGAGTCGCAGAAACAGCATGAAGTGGATCAGACACAATCATTATTTGATGAGCTTATAGCATCACCTGGTGGAATATCACTACAGGAATTTCCGCAAACTAACCAAAAAACTAGTATTAGCAAAATTAAAATTAAAAAGTATGTAAAAATTAATAAATTTATAAGGAAAACTGAAAAGTTGATAAAGAAAAACGACTGTTTTTATAAAAACATTGCTCTTAGAAAGGAACGTATTAGCCTTATTGATTCCTTAGATATATATAACAGTAAATTGGTGGAAAGTAGGCAGATGTATGACCGAGACACTAAACAATTACAAACTGATATCCAACAGTTACACGAGTCACTTGACATAATGACCAAGAAATATTCACTATCTCAAAAACAGATTGAAGAACATATCAAATCAGCCACAGAGTTAGTAGATCTGTGCAAGTACAATGCTGATCGGTACAACTCATTAATTAATAATGAAATTAACATAAACAAAGAGTCTTCATCGCTGAACTCTAATATTCAGATAAAGTCACAAAACTTGTCTGTTTTGGTTCCCAGTCCTACCTCTGCCTCTCCTCAAACAATTCATAAACCTAAAACAATTCATAAACCTAATGTAACTAAATTAGTAAGAAAAACAGTTATGTATTCAGATAAACTTGGTCAGGGCTTAGGGTTGCTTATGAATGCAAATCTTAACCATTCAATGACCAATATTTGTACCCCAGGTCAATCATTTAATGCTATAGTAAATAACATATCACAGGTTTCACTGAATAGTTCCACAAATGTTATTGTGTTGTGTGGTGACAGTTCACATACTAGGAAACGTGACATTATAAATAATTTTAATATTTTGATAAAACTGCAATCAGATACGAATTGCAGGTTAATAGTTAGCGCTTTTCCCTATTGTACAAATTTAACCTGGGAACAAAATAAGCGCATTTATGACTTAAATTTATTACTATTTAATTTGATTTGTCGTCATAGTGACACTATTTTATATTTCGATATTAATAAATTTATTAATAACTTTACTTTGACGTCAGATACTATGTATCTTTCTAAGAAATGTAGGACTCAGATAGCTATCTTGTTAGCTTTTAATATACATGATACAGTTATAGGTGGTATAACTTAAAAATACGCTATAAATATATATTAAAAATACGGTAAATTACGCTCTGGCGCTTGTTGGAAGCAGACGTGTACACGAATTATCGAAAAATAATTAAATTTTTACAATAACTTAACAATTAGAAGTGATCTTTAAGTTCTTTACATTAAAAGTGAATTACCATTGCAAATAAAATTAACAGTTGCGGCGTTCCGCTTGTAATACGTGGACAGTGCAGTGAAGGTCGGCGAGTGCGCCCCCCTCACCCCCTCGAGTGAGCATATCGGTTGCTATTTTTCGTTGCGCTTGCACCCGCGGACAAGTTTACCGGACGCAGCTACTATCCCAGTACATAATGATAAAGGAATCGGCTGGTTCGACATTCATAAGCGGCAGCGAAGGCGCTAGCGGGTCCGCACCTGACTTATCGATCTACGGCAGCAAAGAAGCACATGAACATGTCAACTTAAGAGATAGAAAGAGGAAAGAGCGTACTGAAGAACTGGAATATAGAAAAGAAATAATGAATCTTCGGACTGAAATAATGAAGTTTTTGGAAGACTTTGGAAGAACTCAAACCGAAGCATTATATCAAATACGAGAGGAGATATCTGAGGTAAAAAGTGATATTAAAATAATACAATCATCAACAGAAACTTTCACAAAACAATTTAAAGAAATAAACACAGAAATTCAAAATATCAAAACTAACGAAAAAGTAACTCAAGATAAAATCAAGAACATAGAAACTGAAATACATCAGATAAAGGACCAGCAACATAGTCAATATTCTGCTTCGCAACCAACTGACTCGCCTGCGCTCCACCACGAAAACCTCATCATTGAGTTGAAAGATAGATGTGAGCGCGAGAGAAATATTATAATCGTGGGTATACCCGAAAAAAATGAAAAGAACTATAAAATGAGAATAAATTACGACAATGAAGAGTTTGCAAAAATATTGAAAACCTTAGATGTTGAAAATTGTAATCCGGTGAAATGTATGAGACTGGGAAAATTTATACCAAACAAGAACCGTCCCCTTAAAGTATGTTTCAGTAATAGTGATACGGTAAAAAAGTTGCTGCGAAAGAAGTCAAATTTAAATGAAAACATTCAGATTTACTCGGACCAAACTCCTACTCAGCAGCGATTCATGAAATCTTTAAAAGAAGAATTGAATAAGCGCATAGAAAAGGGTGAAAAAGATCTTACAATTAAATATACAAAAGGAGTACCCCGAATTGTAAAAACGGCCGATCAAAAAAACTAATTACAAAATCAATACAGAATGTTATTCCTACAGAAAAAATTAACCACTATATTGTTAAAAAATACGAAGAAATTCCACTACATCCATCGTCATTACGATTATTTTACGCAAATATGCAAAGTATTCGGAATGCTGGCAAGTTCGACGAAATAAAATGCATAATGAAAGCAATACCAAGTACCATTCACTTGTTGATATTTACCGAGACATGGTTTACCTCAGAAAGTGACGCTAAATTATATAACTTACCGAACTATGCGCATATCTATAACTATAGGCAGAACAGCAGAGGTGGTGGTGTATCTATTTACGTACACGAAAGTATCAAATATGAAGTTACGGAAGAACTATGCGAAAATGGTATCCACTACTTATGGATACACATAAATAAATTATCTTTGAATATTGGAGCTATTTATAGACCCGGAGATACCAGCCTTAGCAACTTTTTAG
Organism: Eudonia mercurella; assembly: GCA_963082485.1. Classification (NCBI taxonomy): domain Eukaryota; kingdom Metazoa; phylum Arthropoda; class Insecta; order Lepidoptera; family Crambidae; genus Eudonia; species Eudonia mercurella. The sequence continues at coordinate 12,529 of CAUJAO010000430.1, forward strand.
ATATTTACGCGTCGCAGTTAGAACAGCGGAGCAGGGCCGTTGTTATCGGTGATTTCAACGTTGATCTATTGAAAATGGAGCCGGACAGCAAAAAATACTTGCAGGAGATTCATGAAGCCGGATACGAACTTGTGAATAAAATAGATAAGAGGTATAACACACGTGAAACTAAGTCAACATGCACACTTTTGGATCATGTATGTACAAATATAAAAAATCACTCTTTTAGTGTATCGATAATTAATTCCTCGTTATCGGACCATAAACATATTTTTCTAGAAATCAGTAGATTAGCACCATGTATTAACAAAAAAATCCAATACAAAGCACTTGATTATGAGAACCTTTTTATTAGTACAAAAAACGCAGAATATTCAAATGATAACAATGACTATAATTACTTTGAAAAATACATACAAAAACAAATAAATAATAATAAAGTAGATAAAATAAAATATTTGAATCCGCCAAAAGATGATTGGATAAATAAAAACATAATAAACTCAATTAACTTACGAAATCAATTAGGTCAACAAACTAAAACTAATCCGAATGATAAAATTTTAGAAAATCAATTCCACAAAGAACAAGCAAATGTCAAATCGATTATAAGAACACATAAAAGAAAATATTATTATAAATTATTTCAAAATAACAATAAAAATCCAAAGAAAATGTGGGAATTGATTAATAATTTAGCTCAAAATAAGATAGTAATGAATACACTTCCTCCTAAACTAATATCAACTTCAGGTACTATTACGGAAGGTAACGCTATATGTAATCACTTTAACTCTTTCTTTGCGTCAGTGGGTCAAGAACTAGCTAACCAAATTCCAAAACATTATCACGATAATGTAGGTAATATCTTAATGTATGATGATAACTACATTCATGACTCGATTCTGACTGATTTTGCCTCTTGTACTGTGGAGGAAGTGGAGAAAATTATCGATCACCTCGACATAAATACCAGCTGCGGAATAGACGGAATCAGCGCGAAAGCTATTAAATGTTTAAAAAATATAATAAGTGAGAGACTAACTGACTGTATAAATGCTTGCCTAAAACTAGGTACTTTCCCAGATTCGCTGAAAGTTGCTAAAGTTACCCCTATTTACAAGTCAGGGGTCAAAACTGACCCTAGCAACTACAGACCGGTATCAGTACTGCCAATTTTATCAAAAATATTTGAGCGTATTCTGTACGATCGTTTAAATAATTACTTAATCGAAAAAAACTTTTTTATTGATCAACAGTACGGTTTTAGATCGAAATCAAGTACTTTGACTGCAACCATAGACCTAATAACAAAAATAAAAACATCGATAGACGAAAAATGTATTTCTCTAGGAATATTTATTGATATAAAAAAAGCTTTCGATACCGTAAGTCATAAAAAGCTGCTTCAAAAATTGTGTAACATAGGCGTAAAAGGTACAGCACTTAATATGTTTTCTTCATACTTACAGAATAGACGGCAGGTTGTTAAGATTGATAATTTCGAAAGTTGTGAGCAAAATATAAATTACGGAATTCCGCAGGGGTCCATAGTCGGTCCATTAATTTTTTTGATTTACCTAAATAATATAAGTAAAATCGGTTTGTCTGGACAATTAACACTATACGCGGATGATACTTGTTTGTTCTACTTTGGTAAGTCGCTTCACGACATACTACAGGAGGCTCAAAAAGACCTTGATATCCTAAATGAATGGTTGAAATACAATTTACTGACCATCAATACTTCAAAAACATCGTTTATGATTTTTGCTGCAAAAAATAAACCATTACCAGATTTTACTCCAATTACTATAAACAATATAGTCATACAACAAACCAACAAAGAAAAATACCTTGGTTTATGGCTAGATGACAAATTAACATGGACCTTTCACATTAATCATGTAAAATCAAAATTAATGTCATTACTTGCTGCATTACGTAAGATAGTTAACTGCATCCCCACCAGAATACGTCCTATCATATACAACTCGCTGGTTAAGTCACATCTCGATTACCTTATTGAAGTGTGGGGATGTGCGGCCGAAACAAATCTCAAACCGTTGAGGACACAAAACAAAATAATAAAAGTATTATACTGTTTTAATTATCTAATGTCTACCAAAGAATTGTACAAAAAAACTAAACTACTAAACCTTCGACAGTTATATATATACTCCACTTGTGTTCTTATTAGGAAAATTATTGATAACTCTGTCCGATCCAATATACAATTACACGTAAAAGAAAATAGACACAATTTAAGAAATAAACATCAACTACTATTAACTAATACACGAACAAATTACGGTAAGAAAATAATATTGTTTGAAGGTGTCCAATACTACAATAAATTACCTAACAAAATAAAAGAATGTAATCACTTAAACTCATTTAAATCCAAGCTAAAAGAATATGTGTGCACATTGTAACTACCTACTTATATTACGAATTTATGTTTGTTTGATGCCGACGCGCCAGAGGCACGATGTTAGTATTAAGTATCTTTTGTATCTCATTATAAGTAAACATTAATGTTTGTATGAGAAT
>CAUJAO010000431.1:0-15014 GCA_963082485.1 Eudonia mercurella
ATCTAATGAGGTTTAGCTGGACTACACGATCATAGAATACGTTGTACTGCTTTTTTAACCTTAATATGTTTTTGGGTGTGTTGTCTGTAACTGTGTTCCCGGCAGGCGGGTCGGTGGCGCACTGCGGCGCGGAGCTGGAGCCGCTGACGCCGTCGCGCTCCACCGAGCGGCTGCAGCGCGAGATGCAGAACCTCGAGGGGCTCATGAAGGACCTCTCCGCCATCACGCAGCAGCAGTTCCACTGCTAGCGGCCCGGCTCCCCCTCACCGGCGAGGCGACGCTACCTGGACCGATAGATCCAGTGTTCACTCGGCCAGACATTACTAGCTGAATGACAAGAGATTTAGTATTTTTACTCCAGTGTCGACATCGGGCAAGAGTTCTGAGTCTAAACCACTAACGCCGGTGACTGCTAGTCGGCACCGAGGAAAACTGCTAGTCCTCAACTCGTTGAGACTTTGCTAGCTCAATGGCAGGAGTTCCAGTGTTAGCATGACAGTGTCCCCTCGGCTTCTACTCAGCCAGAGATTACTAGCTGAATGGCAAGACATGCAGCGTTTTACTAATAGTATCTATGAGGCGGTGAGATCAGAGACCAAACCACTAGCGCCATTGACTGCTACTGACGAGAGATCCCGTATTGCCCGAAGAGTGTCCACACGACCGAGTGCTTGATTCGATACCAAGTTATTACTGTGATTACTACCTGCTTCCTACATGCATCCTGAACCTATCAAGACTTTTTTAATACAATCTGATGATTTGAACTTGTGATCAACTGAAGTGTAGAAAGTGACCATATGGAGTGACATATAGGAATGCACACTATTCACGTATAGGAATGTTCTATCTGTGCTATCAAAACTATACCTGCTGATACAAAACGGTACTAGACGGCCGGCACAAAGAGAAAGCTGCTGATAAGCGCCCGCGCCGAGCGCCTGCGACGAACATCGTGACAGAACGAACTGATTTTGACGGTTAAAACCGACAAAACGAAGTGATAGCTACTAAGACGTTATTTAAGAATACACATCACGAATTACCTTATCTAGCACGAACTTTTTAATATCAACTTGAATTTGGAATATCGCCAGACGAACTACGAGTATGTATGACTTCTAACTGAATGAGTGAGAAACCCTATCGCCGCTTGGTTTTACGTCAGTCGCTGCGCCCCCTATGACAAATGTGAATAAAACTATTAATCTGATATAATATCTATCTAATATGCACTATTTTTGGATAGAACTCAACGTTATAAATGTATAAACGATATTATACAATAAAAGTGTTTGTCGCGTAAATACGACATGTGAATTGGGCACGAACTCTTTTGTCTGATAAATCCGACTGGCGGTGAAAAGGTTAAAATGACAAGCAACAAAAATATTACTAATGTAAATTAATGGGAATTGTATTTTCCTGAATGGCAACACCAATTATCTCGGGACCTTTTACCTCCTAGGATTGGTTTGACGGTCCAAGACTTAGTAAGTTTTGTTATTCCTAACCAACTGACTCTATGTAACATTTAGTTAAGTTTAAACATGTGATTATATACAATTACGTGTATTATATATTATATTATTTACACTGTATTATTATTAGTACTAAAATAGATTTATTTAAATGACTTAAGTATGCCATATTAATGTGAATAAAACTTTTGGAAGTTTGGAGACAATGTCTGTAAAAATGTTATACACGAACATTCTTATACATAAAGACATAGTTAGGTACTTATTATGTATAGTGATAGATGGAGACACCATCTACTTAACAGAAGTTGCGTTTATGAAGATCGTTTGAAAAATACACTCACAATTTTTAATAAATATAATTATGTATGTAATAACGAATATTTATTTTCATAAATACAAATGTTACATATATACACTTGATTGAGGTATAACATTTCTACGGATACATAACTTCGGAATACCACGGACATCGAAAGAACAAAGAATTAAGTCATCACAACGCAATGTCGACTTTATTGCATTAGTATTAAGTCCAAAGTGTTCTGTAGCCAATTATTTCTATTTTCGCCTATACGAATACTTTTGTTGGTAGAAACAAAATATGAAACGACGGTCACTCTAGAAGCCGATATACTTCTAGTAACTACCTACAACAAATTATAACGAACGAACGAACATCGTTGCGTTTAGTTTTTTTAATAAGTTTTAAACTAATTTTATTTAGAAATGTGTTGAAAATAAATTCTCTATTTAACTGTTTTAAACTCGCCTCTTCTGCAATGCGTGCTAAGTGAAGAGGTGCTCAAATACCGGTAGTGAATATTTTTTCAAGTCTTATCTGGAAGAATATTTGTTTGCAACAAATAATTATTATTAAATTGTTTTTTTTTTACATCTTTCACAAAAATTGCTAGAAATGTTTGTTAAAATATTAGCACTTTTTTTACGCTATGGCGGCGAAATTTTAACTCTCCTCATTTGTTACCAGGGCACGCAGCTGCTTCAATGCCATACAAATTTTCGTTTTCATTATCATAATCAAATAGTAGATAGAGTGCCTACCCAGCACACATAGTATCGGCTTCAGAGTGACCGTGCAGCCAGGCGCTACTGTATATGTTTATGTAAAGAACTAGTCACATAGTGCTCGAGTAGTTAGCTAGTGTTATAGACGAGGGCCGCCGCCACCGACGCCCGGCTTACCATGTAGCAAGTTGCATCGCCGCTAACGCTTCTATAGCTCGTAAAATACATTTAATTCGATAATTCTACCTTCCAATGTAAGTTTAATTGTTCATTTTGTATATAATTTCGTAATTGTAACCGTATAATGATGGAATATGTGAAACTTAGTAAGTTACAAGTAGGTTTGGTGCAACTTGCTAGAGCGGCAGCATCTTCCAGTTTTTGCTGTGTCTGCGCTAAAATTAAATTAAAATGTTTTTAATTGCAGACACATCAGTCCTATGTAAATAATAATTACACTTACTAATGAAAAATAAAACATTCTTCAATCGTAGTAAGTTAAATTTATTGGTTTTTTATATGATTTTCTGACAGATTAAAGATTTCCTGAAAATAAGTTTATAAAGAGTTAGTTTTTCTTTATCGGACTCTTGTTTGGGACAGAAACAACGACACCTTGTGAAAAGTTCCACAAGTTAGTAACTAGATGGCGCTGCTTTGCCCATAATAATCTAAATAGATAGATTAACTTGATCCATTAACGATAAAAAGCACTCTACACATCAGGAAGAAATAAATTTACCTAAATTGAGCTGTATGAGTAACTTTTGTTACGTTTTATTGCTTCCTGCTTCTACTGAGTGTCGGTGCGTAGGCGGCCTTTCCTCAAGACATAGTGTTAATGGACGCTGTACATTGTACTTTTGATACTTATACGTTTGTACAAATTTATATATTTACATACTACTATAATAACAACATAGACGTGTCTTCAATCTATATCGCGCTCAACTTGGGGCTGGCCGAGCTCCTTACGACATTTCATGGTGTGAGACTTTAAGCTGTGCTGTATAACTTACTTCCGGCTTTTAATTTTAAATTTAATAAAATTAAATAAACCTTCTATACCGGTTGACATTTTTATCACCGTCCAAACCTTCTGAGATGACTCCCGTGATACAAACGAACAACTCTTACTATTGGACCAACTCCATAACTCGAATATAAAATTCAGCTGTTCCATACATTTTAGTCGAATGAATATTGATGTTTTGTATGAGTCATCTCAGAAAGTTTGAACGGTGATAAAAAAGTCAACATGTATAATAAGCTTACGTTTACCGACAGCTGAGTATTTTGATAATGTTAATAATAATGTTTCCCACACTCACACCAATTATCTAGCCCCAACAAGAGCTTCCTTAAGAAACTCGATAAAATGGTTAACTAGATAACGGATAAACATACTTAATATACTTAAATACATACTTATTATACATAGGAAACACCCAGACCCGAAACAATATAGAAAAACAGGTATTTCTAAATTGACCCGACCGGGGATCGAACCCGGGACCTCAGAGATGGCGACACCATGAAAACCGGTGTGCAAGCCACTCGACCAAGGAGGTCGTCCAATAATGTAATTAAAGTATTGTTAATTTTCTCAATAATTTTCAATAGTCCGAGGGCCCAGACATATGGCATAATGCTAATCTATATTAATCTGTACTAATATATTAAAGCGGAAGAGTTTTTTGAAGTGAAAACTTCTTTAGCGGCGTTGTATGGGCAAAAAATGTTAAACTCGCGTCAGGACACGTGACCGTCAGGGACACGTGATCGTCAGGCGCGTCAGGACACGTGACACTGTGAAATTGTTTCAAACAACGTTTGAAAGATGGCGCTGCTAGTTCTCCAAGCATGACTGTGCTTCTACAAATCTTATATAGTTATCCCAGCTGCCGACAGATGGCTCTAAACTTCAATTATTTTTATCTCTTGTACGAACAAAACTATTACAATTTCTGATATTATAGAAAATATACAAAAAATGAATGACAGGGTTTGTATGTACGATCAAAGATATTTTATTTTGATAGCTATAGAAATGCCAAAACGACTTCTTCTTTGGTGTGCATGAATCTTTGAAATGTCTACTGTATACCTACTATTTAGAAAGGACTATATTATACTACTATAGGCATATATTAACACTACTCTAAGCATATATGAATATATTACCGAAAAAAGCAACGCGACTTATAGTTGCGGTTGATAAAATAGAATAGAATATTTTATTTGCTAAGAATATGGTTGGTATTACAAAAAGTTGGTCGTATTTTTATAGTTTCACATATTCTGCCATGTAGACATGCAAAGTTTATAATAATAACTTTTTAATGTACCTAATATAAATTGTCATGTTTGTGTACGATAGCCCAATAAATAAATATTGTATTCTTCCACATAAATGAGAGTACTTTTATACTGATAATTAAAGCAATTCGTGCAAAATTATTCCCTAACCATTCCAAAATATCAAAAATGCACAACGTTAATATTAAAGTTTTTACTTCTGCCGGCACTCCCAGAGTGCAACCAGTCGGTTTTTTTTTGTTTATAGGACTGACAGTCTGATCTGAAAAGTTATTTTTCATTTGATAGCCCGATTTTCGTGGCTAAGGCTATAACATCACGCTATGACCCTTAAATAAAAAATCAGAAAAAACTCTTAAGCGTATACGAAGTAGTAGCGTTTGCGGGCGACGCGACGCGACGCGGCGGGTTAGGGAACCGCTAGTACAATATAAATGCCTTAGAACTAGAAGAGTGTGAGATTAACATAAGCCACGGTACGTATAACTGACCTTTGAATGGCTTATACTTTCCATTTCTAATTTACTAATCTTATCTTAGTGGAGCCTGCTGAGGTTTCCCTCTCGCAGTAACGCTTCGACCCATCGGGATCTTTTGTGCAACTTCATCCTTTCACTCTTCTTCCTCTGTAAAGACATACCATACGTTTGACAACGTCTAGAGCCTGAATTCATCAGGTTTCGAATAGGCCGACCCCAGGAGTCCCATCCTTTTCCTAGCCAGAGAGACGCAGTCACACAGTAGGTGCTGCATTGATTCCGTTTCCTCTCCACATGCCCTACACAAGCTAAAGCTTCTATTCTACTAGCGCTATGCTACTTGTCAAAGCCCTCAGTTCAGAAAATAGACTATTATCTCGGGCTTCTCCAAGTGTTAGTTCCATAAGTTCGCCTAAAGTTGTCGCTTCCTCGATCCCATACAAACAGTACTTAACTACAATTCAACATTAAACATACACCAGAAATGTCCTAATAAATATATTGAGTATTGGGTATTGAAATGTCGCAGCGAGCTCGCCGTCCCATTGACATTTTTGTAATATATGTCGGGTTTTAGAATAACATTACTGTAACGTTGGAGTATATTGCACTTTGTATATATTTTGTATCTCGACTCGTGCGGATGGTGTACGGACTGTTTGCTCTTAAACGATTTGGTGTTCCACTTGGATAGAGATATGGGTCTCAACGCAATGTAAGTAAAATCAGTGTACGGCGTGCCACGAAAGTCGCTACACACCTAAGTACCGTGTCGAAATAATTATGCTGGAAATTGACAGTTGTATGTTACATTAATTGTTTGCTTTGACAAGGCGCTTAAGTGTTCGGCTACTTTCATAGCTGATGTATATCAATTATCTCCTTTCGCACAAAATATGAACAACTTCCATTTTGCATTTCAAACTTTCGGTGTTAAGGCGAAGGGACACTATACTAGCGCCGCTAATGGATTTAATTTGATAACTGCTAAACTGGATTTTTTTTTAAACATTGCGGACCTTCCGACACTAGGCAAACATCTATTATTTAATAATTGTGCACTACTTTTGGGTTTGTTTTTGTATTCATTCGCTAACGCCAAAAGTGGCCATTGTTTGTGAATAAATGCGATAGCTTGTTTTGTGTGTGTAGTAAGTAATGCATAATGTAAGTAGTGCACAATTATTAAATAAATACTATGGATGCTTTCCTGTTATCAGACGGTACTTACGCAATGTTTAAAAAAGAAAGTAATTGTTAAATTATCAATTGGTGGCGCTAGTGTGCCTTACCCTTCGCCTTAAGTACATTTGGTGTGACTGTTGGTGTCTGGGAATATATATTAATTGTTATTTAATGTATTTCCCGGCGTCCAAGACTCTTATCTCTTTTCAACTCGTACTCTTTGTATTTTATATCATTAATTAATTATTGAATTATGTACAGAATGACTTTTACCATGTCTGTATGTACTATTAGTGTTTAGTGGCATTTCTTAAGTGTTCAACGTACGAGACCAAGTGTGAGGAATTGCGACAGTTATCCTTATTTACTTACGAATTTATGTAAACTAATATTATATTTAAGCTAATATCGACGTGCAATAGAATATGAACTCCATGTGTCAATGTCATACGAGCTATGTATTTTTTTTGTTTGTTTACAGATTAGGACAGGCAGCAATGTTATAAACACTCAATTTAAGGCGAAGGGTAAGACACACTAGCGCCACCAATTGATAATTTGACAATTACAAACGGACCGGATCTTTTTTTAAACATTGCGTACCGTCCGACAACAGGAATCATCCATAGTATTTATGTGGTTTATTTATAAAACGGGCTTTGGCATTTATTCACAAACAATGACCACTGTTGGTGTTAGCGAATGAATACAAAAACAAACCTAAAAGTAGTGCACAATTATTAAATAATAGATGTTTGCCTAGTGACGGAAGGTCCGCAATGTTCGAAAAAAAAATCCAGTTTAGCAGTTATCAAATTAAATTCATTAGCGGCGCTAGTGTGCCTTACCCTTCGCCTCAAGTAATCTTTATTAAATATCCAGTTACTTCCCTCTAGATAACAATCTTTTTGTATAAAATATCTGTTGTTTATTAGAAAAGTAATGTCGCATTCTTCAGCCTTATTGCCTTTACTGAACTTCTTCCATGTGCGCTCATTCGTTGCTCAAGCCATCCGCGTAAATACTGTTGTCGGCCATTTTGTTTTAGTCTTCTGAAGTCGCCATTTTCTTTTGTTATTAAGATTATGACCTTAAAATTATAGCATGATCTATAAAGTGATATGCAGTGAACAATCTTAAATTCCACCTTATTATTTTGCAAAATGTTATGTGTTTGTAATGTATGTGTTGTTATTTTATGAATGTGAGTTTTTGTAGTAGTTTATTCAACTCTTTCTACAAGGTTTGCCTACAGTTTGGTAGTCTTAGTGAATATTCGTCATTTGATGTGGCTGTTTAAATAAGTGTAATTATTAACGTGAGTATAAGCATTTCTTTGTTGCTTTTGAGTATTTGGTATTGAGCACCAGAAACTTTGTAATAATCCCGTCAAAAAATATTGTAATATTAATGACCATGACAGTTTAAAAAGTTATTGTATAGTGTATTTTAAATTATATGAGATCTCATAAAAAGACTGAAATACATACGAAAGTGGCGACTTCAGTACATGACGGACGAATAATTGTGTTATTTTTATTAGTTTTAAGCGGAACCATTAGACTGATTTCATGATTTTAGTGTTTCTTATTGTAATTTTTAATTATTTGTGTTACTTATGGGGCTAAAAACAATTTTAACGAACGGTCAACCAAAGTCTTATGGAGATATAAGTATTTTCTATGTAGTAGCTGTTGCACTATTATATTGATTTAAACTCTCGTCAAAACATATTCTCGTTGAAGTAATTTGTCGTAACTACAGACGCCTCGTGAATGCGCTCACCTGCCACAAACTGTCAAATTTCCTCAACAGACTTTGAACTTTATTCCTACGTAATAAGGTTGACATTGTATTGAAGAAATTTGACAGTTTTGGATTATTTTGTTGTGCAGGCGTGTGTACCTACTGCCTATAAAATTACTCAAAATGAATTATAAAAATTAACAAATATTTACTACCAGCAACTGGTTAAGCATTTTATTTTTGTTAAATCCATTTACGCCAACTTTGTCTCTACCGACAATTTTTTTTAATGTCTTTAATATGGAATTTATAAAGATTTATTGTCATTGATTTTGATTGACCTTTTTAATGTTGACCTCAGCCCCTTTACGTGCCACGAGTAAGCAGCGTGGTGTAACGGTTTCCAAGTGGTTTCCAACTCGTTCCCCATCATTGTGGTCGTGTGATCGTGCGGCCGCGCCGGTGCGCGGTCTCTGTACATTTTAATAAAACTTGTATTATTTATTACTGCTGAGTTTTATTTTTGACTGTTTTAAAAAATGTTTGGTAATAGGTGTATTAATTCCAAAACAGCTATGTAACCAAGTCAAAAGTGGTACTTAATTCCAAAGTTTCCTGAGTTCTATACACGGCCATTCTATACACTGCCATGCCATAGTAGCCTAGCCGCGGCTTCGTCCGTTTTTTTAAATAGATAGCTCGGCAAATCACTCCATCCCACCTGATGTTAAGTGGAAATGGAGTCCAGACGCGAAGATAACTGGTGCAGCGTGAACAAACGTAGCATCAGTTAACCTCACTCTGCTGTCCCACAAGGTGCTTCTTCACGCCTCTTTTGAAGGACCCTATATCATAAGAAGGAGGGAAAACGTGCGCTGGTAGACTATTCCATCTTTTTGACGTGCGACAAAGAAACGAGTCACCAAATTTCTTTGTGCGCGATGGGGTATTTGAGACAGTGAAGCGGTGACTCCGAAGAGCAGCACGTGTACTCCTATGAAGGAAAGGAAGAAGGTGGGATGAGATCAAAGAGCTCTTCAGAGCACTCGCCATGGTCCAAGCGGTAAAACACGCTGAATGACGCAACATCTCTACGCGATTCGAGAGTATTGGCGACTTCTGCATTGCCGATAATGCGTTCAACGCGACGCTGCAATCTGTCCAAAGCATCGAGAAGGTACTTTGCGGAACCGTCCCAGATGTGCGAGCAATACTCCACGTAAGACCGTACCTGTGTCTTGTACAAAAGGCACAACTGGTCCGGCGTAAAGAATCGCCGCACTTTTCGTGAGGCTGTTTTGATCACGGCTTCGATGTAGTCTCTTTGCTGGTTCAGACCGTGTGAAGGTTTTACACACAACTCTGATTCATCATTTACCAGTTTCATCGCAGCCGGTTGAATGATGTTCACACGCCGGCACATACACCTGCCACAAACTGTAGTTTCGTCAAAGAGATTTAGTAGGTAATAGAGCGGCTATTAGAGACTATTTTGTGGAGGCTTGTACCAGGTAGGGAAGATGATTAAAAACAGCAATGTCGCAGATCGAATGAATGTTTATTACAAACACGCACGGATATTTATACACAATTAGAATCTGTAGACAAAGAAGGCATGCATCGTGGGTTGTCTGTCTCGCTCCAACACCTACGTAAATATGTCGCGATCCGCGCTAGCTGCTTTAGTGCACTGCAGATCTCTTGACGGTAGAAGTGTCCCTCCGCACGGCCTTCGGCGCACGCCACGCATAAATATCGCCGGAGCGGCCCGCAGAGCTCAGTGTGCCGAGAGCAACCGCTCGGGCATGATGCGTCATGACTCCCATATCACTCCCCCATCAAGAGAAGCGTACGTTTCTCTTCACAACTCGTCCGCTTCTCGTAATATAGGGTTGATTTGCAGATGCATTGGTCGAGTCATGGTGAGCTGTCGATGTATGGGAGTTCGCTGCTGATGTTTGTGTATTTGAACGGCTTGCTTCAGTACTTGCTTCTTCTCTCACGATGTAGGCAGGTTTCAGTCGATCCAGTGATACCACTGAAGTACGTAGCGGCAGCTGGATCTTGAAGTACCTACTTGTCGTAACGCTTCAATACCACATATGGACCATCATAGCAGAAAAATGCACCGTGATTTGCAAATGACGCTAGAACTTTTTTTTTTTGTTGTCCCAGAGGAAAAATATGCAAACATATTCATCTTGGTTTTTAATAAAAAGGCAAGAGTGATCTGGGGCTGACCTTTTATAGGAAGGCCGACCCAGTAAACGACCCCTGGGTTGCCGTAAGCCTGTAGAGCTGTGAAGGCTATCGGACGGAGGCGTGGGTGGCGTTACACACTACGAGTACACGCCGTGATGAGACAGCGCACCCCTAGTGGGGCGCGCTCAGACTGCAGTGAAGCTGCCTATGTCTACTGACTTAACTATTTGTCACAGTGGCCTGTGCCGCAAGTAGGCAATCCAGGTCACGTGACAACTTATTAGGGGGATCTGATAAGGCGTGTTTAGGCCTACGGCGATGGGAAATGTGAGGTAGGACAGAACTATAGTCCGCTGCCTTTCTAATGAGCGGGTTTGAACGATTCTCCGACGATTCGAAGAATCGCTCCGCGTCTGTACGGAGATGCTGTTGCAACGACGGAAGTTCCAGATCTCTATGCAGATCAGCATTCCGTACGTACCAAGGGGCACCAGTGGCCCTGCGGGTGAACTTATTTTTGATTACTTGTTGTAACTTGTTAAGCGCTAAAGGCACTATGTGACTAAAAACAGGTGACGACTACGTCATCGTCGGTCTAACACAAACCTTGTAAAGGGTTCGCTTGTTTCTAAGGGACATTTTATTATAACGGCCTAGCATCGGGTTAAACCGGTTTAGGTAGAACTTAGCGTTTCTACCTACTATATTGATGTGAGATCGGAACGAGAGTTGTTTGTCTAGCGTTACGCCTAAATATTTGGTATTCCGCTGCCAAGGGATCGCGGTCCCTAACATGCGTAACGATGGGGTTCCATAAGTAATTTGTAATTCAGAAATGATAGCGCTCGGTTTAAGACCGCTACGGTAGAGCGCTGTGTCATCGGCAAAGAGCGAGAGTTCAATGCCGTATTTGGGGATGGGAATGTCGTTAGTGTACGCCGTGTACAGCAAAGGAGATAAGGCGCTGCCTTGCGGCACGCCAGCCCTAATCGGACGCGGGACGCTAGAACTCGCTGAAACTAGTTTTATATAACCGATATGATCGGCGGTCGGTCATATACTTTTGGTAGAGGGGAACGCCTGACAGTGGCGTCTCCGGTTGGTTTAATGCTCTCATCATCATCTCAGCCAAAAGACGTCCACTGCTGGACAAAGGCCTCCCCCAAGGATCAGGTTTAATGGTCTAAGTTGGTTTAATGGTCTAAGGACGAGGACGACGAAGGCTCTTGATCATGTATTACGAGTATAACACCCTTAGATTTTGAATGATCTAAGATGACACCACTCTCATCTTTATCGTTAGTCAAAATGATCACCAATGATTACGAGAATACTAAAAACATGGTTGTATAGGCTAGATCCCTTTGTCTTAAAAAACGTTGCCTGCCAGTTACAACTTGTCATACAAAATTAAAAACAGCAGTTAAAGCGAAACATTTTGATTAAATAGTGACTTTGTGAGAGAAAATAATGTACGTATTTAATAAAATTTTTGCGATAGGTATAATTTGAGTAATAATACTTGGTGTGCTACAATATGAAGAAAGCGACGGCTCCGCGTCCGTAAGTACACCAGTTTATTTTGATACATCACGCGTAAACAACATCCATGGGCCCAACGAGGTTCCTTACACCATTGTATGTATTGTTTGTATTTTTGATAAAGCGCAAAATTCATTTGTGACCTAAAGGTTTAGCTGATATTATCTCCTACAGTAAGTTCTTGATGTTCACAATACACATACGAGTTCTATTCTATTGTAGTCATGGTGTAGGCTCATGTGATGATTTAACTAAGCATTCCACCGCCCTGGTCCAAATGCTGTAATGCAGGCTATAGTAACCTCAATCAAAAAAGCATTAATTCTTATCAAGTCACTAGAGTTTATCAACAATGCAGTTGTTAGTTGGTTAAGCAAATAATCAACAAACTCAAAACGCTTTGCGCGAAAAGACCATGTTAAGAAAATCTATTAACTGTTCATAATAACTTTTCTGTAACATTGATTAGGTGAATTGAAAAAACTAGCTTTCGAGTATCTTTTGACAATTCTGCTTTTCACACATCACATTGTGTTGAAACTTGATAAACAGATAAATTGCAAAATATAAGTTGTATGTAAGGGAATTGTAGGTAATTATTATTGCCAGTAAGTGACTTATTTTATAATTGAAATTCAAATCATAATATTGTACTAATGTGAATGGTCCAAACTCGTCTTCTAGGCCTGGTATTATGAATTTATTTTAGTTTTTTAGTCTTATCTGTTTCCATAATTAAAATGTTTTCATGACCAATCACAACAGTTGAAGACACATGAAGATACAAAAATAATTACACTCAAGCATCTTTATAAATATTATTACATATTATATTATATAATAATAATAATAAAATAATAATAAAAAGTTTATTTTCTCCACAAAGGTAGTTACAATTAAACTTACTACTAAATACAAGTATAGTTCACATAACCTTTGTGAGAGCTGGAGTCTATACCTGGTTTCTTACAAAACCTGTGTTACAGATCACCAGGCTCTCTGCCACCTCGGAGTGGACTAGTGTACGATACTTATAGTCATATCTTATGATTAAGTGCTAACTACATAGTAGAGAAGACTACCCTAAATATGTGTGTGTGTTGTGTGTGTGAGTGTGTGTAAATGTGAGTGTGTGTGAAAGCGTGTGTGTGTGAGGGTGTGTGTGTGAATGTGTGTGTGTGAGTGGGTGTATGTGTCCCAATTAAGACTGAGTGTTATAAGGTTATTACACTTTCCGTGCTATCATAATCTTGTTGAAGGAGCCAATTGGTAACTATAGTTTTACATACATTTCGGGATTTAGGGTATAAATTAAGGATCTTATTTAGTTTATTGTAAACGAAACCACCAAGATGCAAAAAACTTCCGCGCGCGAGACGAGTAGTAAGGGAACCAGAGGGACAGACAGCGTGTTTTCGTCGCTTGCCTGCCAATTTATGTGGGTCATAAGGGGTGAGCGAATGTGTTTTCATTATTATATTTAAAATGAATTGTTGTCGGACTGTTAGTACTCTGCAAGTAGAATAAAGGTCAGTAGTCGGATATAGGAAGGGGAGACCCCAACCTACTTTCAGTACTGCGCGTTGCGCCCGTTCTAATTTCAAAAGTGAGGTTTTAGCAGCACCACCCCAGGAGATGATGCAGTAAGATGTTATCGATGTACAAAGAGCCTGGTACACCAGTTTTATCACTGATTTGTCCGCAATATGGCGCAAGTTCTTAAAAATGAAAACTAATTTACGAATTCTGGATGAGAGTGCGTCAATATGATGGTGGAACTTTAGTCTATAGTCAATTTGTACGCCAAGATACTTGATATATATATATATATATATATTATATTATAATAAATAATATTATATTAAATATATATATATATATATATATATTATATATTATATTATCACATGCTATAGTTATGTTTGTGTATCTTTCTCCATGCAGCTTGTGGAGCAATGAGACGCTGGACCGCTACATGTGCGAGATGGTACAGCATGAGGAGCTGCGGGCCGCATGCAACAGGCCTCTGGTCAGTACTGTAGCTCTTTTGATTCTATTGTAAATGTCATTACTTCTTATTGTGTTTACGTTAGTTTATTGAAGACACAAGAGTACTTTAAAACTAACATATTATAATATCTAGCTTACTACGTAGTACAGACATACACACATTATTATTATTTCTTGTGGGGACGTCGCCAGCCGAACGGACGATCTACCCGCATTATCTGCGGGACTTCATCCTTTTCCCCGTCCCTTTGAGGGAGCTTAGGTTGATCCAGCTTTCACGGCGCCCCTTCGAATCTTTTTGTCTCTTTGGTAAATCTTGCTATCTGCTCCACCTTCAGATCCTTCAGGTCCTCTATGTCTAATGTGTCCGACCCCTAGAGCTCCCATCTTATCAGTGAGTACATAGGGCACTCAGCTAGTAGGTGGAGGCTGGTCTCCTCACTTTTCCGTGCACACCGAGCATATGGGGTCGGTCCTCTACTCCTATCACTGTTAGATGTCTGTTCAGTCTACAGTGTCCTGTTATGATCTCTATGATTAGTATCATGTTTTCTCTGGAGAGTCCCATCAGTTTGCTAGTCTTTTTCTTGTCCATTCCCTTGATGAAGATTTTCGACTGTCTCATGCCAGTCGAGGACCTCCATCTTCAGTTGGTTTCTGCAGTAATACTCTGTGGCTTATTACTCCCTTGGTGATATTGTGCGCTATTGGCAACCAGGGCTCCGTTCCCACCAAGCTTTCCTCTACTCCCTTTCTGGCTAGTTCGTCGGCCTGTTCGTTTCCCGTGTTTCCCTCGTGTCCGGGGAGCCACGCTATCGTCAGGTCCACTCTCTCGGCCAGCCTTTTAATGATTCCTTGCATTCTTTGACGATTGCTGATGTTGTCTCTTCTCTGCCTAGTGCCTTCAGCGCCTCCTGGCTGTCGCTGTAAATGGCCATTTTTCCTGTAATAGTAAGGTGTTCGGTCATCTCAGCGCATGCCATTTTTTCGTATATTTCCGCCTGAAAAACGCTGGCGAATC
>CAUJAO010000432.1:0-29944 GCA_963082485.1 Eudonia mercurella
TACTCAAAGTACTCGAAGTACTCGAAGTACTCGAAATACTCGAAATACTCATAATACTCGAAATACTCGAAATACTCGAAATACTCAAAATACTTGAATTACTTGAAATACATAAAATACTTAAAATACTTGAAATACTTGAAATACTTGAAATTGAAATTGAAATTGCAATTAAATTGAAATTGAAATTGAAATTGAAATTGAAAATTTCTGAATTGACAGACAGACAGACAGTATTGAACTTGTACACGTTGGACGAAATAAATGCCTTTTAGTCGAAAAACCTGTTGGACGAAATGCTTTGTTGTACAAAATGTATATTGGACCAAATACGTGTATCGTATTAAGATATTTTAAATATAGGTACCTGGAAACGAATTCTTCACATGGTTTTAAAATGATTTTAAAAACATTGTAACGGTGGTCACTTCGAACACCTACTATGATAAATTAAAGTATGTCAAAACAATGCATTTTATTCATTTTAGACATCATGTTTCTTAGAGACATTTACAGCTTAAGACCTACAAAATCGATATTTAAATAGAAAAAGTGTAAGTTTATTTTTTCAAAACAACCGGGTTCGATTCCCGAGCTGGGTACAGTTTTTTTTCAAATGTATGAATGCAGTTTTTCTTTTTATCAAAATCGGTGACATGGTTCCTAAGAACAAATCTTCGTATGTCTTATAGTTTCAGACATTCCCATACTGACCGATTTGAATGAGCCACCCTGTATACAACTGATAGGCTTAATCACAAAGCTTCTGAAATGTAGGTTGGTAGAGGTCCCGGTTTCGATTTTAGGTCAGGCTTGTTTTTAGTCTGTAAGGCTAGTTAGTTACATCCATCCTAACTAAATATTAAGTATAATTTATTACAGAACAAAACTTAAAACAAAAAAAAGAAACATAACTTAACTGAACTTAAAAAAAAAAAAAAAAAAATATGTCGTAAAAATATCAATGTAATGGCAAAAAAATCTTATCGTATCTTTAAGTTCAGAGCAGAGCTTCTCATGCTTATTTCAATTCGGCTCGATCCACTGGCTCTTCGGAGAGACGTTGCGTATCTCTGTATATTGTACCGCATATATCATGGGGAGTGTTCTGAGGAATTGTTCGGCTTGATCCTTATCACTGCTTTCCTTGACCGCACTACACGCAATCGACTGTCATTCCATCCACATCACCTTGATGGATGGCGGTCTACTACTGTGAGTTTTTCACGAAATTTCTTGCCTCGAACTACAGTGTTGTGGAACCAGGTATTTTCGTACCGTTACGACCTTGGGATCTTCAAGAAACGAGCCTTCCTTAAAGGCCGGCAATGCGTCTGCGATTCCTCTGGCTTTGTCATGGACACCCATGGGCAGCGGTGATTACTCTTCATCAGGTTAGACGTTAGAGCTAAAAGCGGCCAATTTTAACTATAACGCTGTATTTAACTAAACTATAACATGTCAGATATTCATAAGGTGACGTAAAAATGCTAAATTACTACATTCAAATAACTTGTTGAGCATAATTTTCTATCTCTTATTACTAAATATGTTTTTTTTTCATTGGCGGCGCTAGTGTGCGTAAACGCTCTTAAGGGAAAATGCAATCAACGCATTTCATCGCAGTTCAAGCCTGACTCAGGTATGAAACTGTGTTAATTAAACACGAATTCATTTGGAATAAAGCGTTCAAATATAGAAAGTAAAACACGAAAATAGTATTCGCTCACAGCAAAGTAATATACGAACTAAAATTTTCTGCGAATTACACATGCTTTCAATCAGTTCTAGTCGAGGATGTCCGCCATTTTGTAAATTGTGAATTATGAAAAAATGGATACGGTGCAAGTCCGCTTGGCAATTATAGGTATATTGTCATCTTTGGTGTTTAGATCGAATCGAATCTAGACATAACGCACATAACGCTTGATTAGCCGTTTGAGTGCACTGCACTTAAAATGGCCTACTTTACGTAATTATACTTTATTTATCTATACTAATATTATAAAGAGGAAAGCTTTGTATTTTTGTATGTATGTAAGTTTGCAACGAATAAACTCAAAAACTACTGGACCGATCTAAAAAATTCTTTGGCCATTAAAATGCTACATTAGCGCTGAGTAACATAGCTATATTAAAAAGAAAATAAATGCGGTACAAAGTCCACTTGGTCAGGTCATATTATGATGATGAGAAAAGGGAGATGGGACTCAAGTGAAGTTGGGCAGGACACTAAGCTAGACGAGGTGATGGCAGGTGGAGCAAAGCAATTACCGAGTGGCTGCGAAGACTTGGACATAGAAGCATCGGTCGTTCGGTGACAAGGTGGACTGACGACATTACCATAATAGCGGGAAAGCCGTGGACGCGTATGGCTTGGGACAGAGATAAGTGGCAGACACAAAAGGAGGCCTATTGACTCAGCAGTGGGGCTGAAATGATATGATATATTTTCGATAGCCTCCGTAGTCGAGTAGTTAGTTCACTCGCCGGTTTATGGTTTTGCCATCTCCGAGATCCGGGGTTCGATCCCTGGTCGAGTTAATGTAGAAGAACTAAAACTAAATTTAATAAATGATTTTGAATTTTGAATTTTGAACCGTCGGCCTTATCATCACATAACATCAGGCGAGATAAAGACCAAGAGTCTGAAGCCGATGTTAACCACTAAACTTCTATAATTTTATTTGTTCACAGCAAAGTAATATGCTTACAAACTACAACTTTCTGCGACTATACACATACTTTTTATCTGTTCTAGTCGAGCATGTCCGTAGCGCAACGTCCATATCTGTTATCTAAACGCGAGTTTCAAAATAAAGTGTTTAAATATAGAAAGTAAAACATTAAAACGGTTACTTTATAGGCTCACAGCAAAAGTAATATACAAAACTAGAATTTTCCGCGAATGTACACAATATATGCTTTAAATCCGTTCTAGTCGAGAATGTCTGCAACGCGGCGTCCAGCTTATCCGCCCAACCGTCATGATGTTTTTCTATTTTGAACACTGGATTTGATTTTGCCAAAGCTCCCGGGTCGAAATGTTTTATATTCCGATTTTCAACAAATGGTGGATCGAGATTTGTGTTGCTTTACAGAAAAACTAGTTTACCGACACAAAAACGGAGCTGTTAGTTCAGTTATTTGCTCTTTGATAGCATATTAAAAGCCCTTTTCTTACAAACTTCTTTCTTTGTTTGTAACTAGCTCTTGATCCGCGTCTTCGTCCGCGTGGATTTGAGACTTATCCAACTAAAATATAGCCTATGTTACTCGCAAAGAATGTAGCATTCTATCAGTGAAAGATTTTTGATGTGTAACATCTTTCCGCTCGCATATATACCAATTAAATGACAAGATCGTCGGTCCATCGCATTGGTTGCCTGCCTACGTACCTGTGTCCAACTGAAGGTCTCAACTCCAGCACTTTTCTCCCCCATCTGTGGTCCTGTCTACGGCATATATAGCCTGCTTCCACCTCCACTTCTGCTGGCTATCACCTGGGCTATGTCGATCAGCTTGGTTCTCCTCCAGTTAACTGCGTTTCTGGTTCAATCACGGATGGAAATACCCAACATAGCCCGTTACATGGCCCTATGGGTGACCTGCAGCTTGTCATGCCATAGATATCCTCTATCCCCGATATAGTTAACCCTCCGGCACTCTTGTGATTTTGCGCCTCCTTTAACAGCCAGTTTTACCACCTCTGTGGTCTAGTGATTAAGACCACCAGTTTAGACCCAGAGGTCCCGGGATCGATTTCCAGCGGGGTTTTTTGTTAACAACTCCTTCTATTTCCTATTGTCTCTTGTCTGTGTTAAAATAAATGTTTTCTTCTTAAACACACGTTCATTTGCGCGGCATAGTCTTTATACACCGACAATTTTTATGTAACCAAACGCACACAACACTTACTTAAAAAGCACTAACATCTCCACTTTTAACACACAGGAAGCCGAAAGTTTATGAGTCGCCACTTCAATAAAGTAATAGAAAAAAGTCAATGTCTCCGTTTATCGCCCTCATTTCACCTGCAAACTGTACTTAGGTGGGATCCGATCCGATTGCGAGGCATTATTCTTCGTAATAGCCTTCTGGTTGGAGAAATATCTTGTTTTATTCGCCCGTGATTTCGGCAGCGTGCACTAGGTAAAAGTTACCGGTTGAGAAATCACGCGATCGATAAC
The DNA here is from genome assembly GCA_963082485.1 of Eudonia mercurella. Lineage (NCBI taxonomy): Eukaryota > Metazoa > Arthropoda > Insecta > Lepidoptera > Crambidae > Eudonia > Eudonia mercurella. The sequence continues at coordinate 4,191 of CAUJAO010000432.1, forward strand.
TGATAGGCATAGTTCCCATGCTATAAATAACTCGAGAGGAGCTCGATGGCGCAGCTGACGCGCTTAGGCTGCAATTACTGAACTTAAGCAACTTTCGCAAATGCCGCTCATCGGTTAGGTGACCAAAAATGTATCATCTCGTGCTCCTCCGTGCTTCGGAAGGCACGTAAATTAAAATTAAAATTACACAGGGTCACTTTTTTATCACCTTCCAAACCTGAGATGACTCCCGTGATACAAACAAACAACTCTTACTATTAGACCAACTCCCTAACTCGATAATAATAAGCTGTTCCATCCAAAACATCAATATTCATTCAACCAAAATGTATGGAACAGCTGAATTTTATTTTCGAGTTAGGGAGTTGGTCCAATAGTAAGAGTTGTTCGTTTGTATCACGGGAGTCATCTCAGAAGTTTTGGACGGTGATAAAAAAGTCAACCCGTATGTTTTTATTTCTAAGACCACAAAGATCCATATTGGTGGTTAGTACAACAAGAGCTTAAAACCTATGTAAGTACTTAACTAGATGGGAGTTGGTTATGTTACACATATGCGCTAATATTTGACAGTCCCCACTACCAGCGATGCTTTTCAGGACAGTATCATGGCTGCCGCGGACTCGACGCAGAAGGGATTCCGCTTTTTACGCAGAATAGCCGAGAAACTGTCGACCTGCGCATCCGCAAACATTCCCGACGCACTACAGAATCACGTCAGCCGCAATAGTATCCTGCATGTCGATTCCTGTTACATGTTGTTTTCGACTTCACGATTTGACAGAGTTAGGGATGTTTTTGTGGGGCCAGTACGAATCGATTACATCGATTATACTTCGTTTAGGCTTTAAACAAGAAACTATATTAAACAGATGTTTGGCATTGATACATATATCAATAAAATAGTTAATACAGCATTAGTCGTTGCTTAAATGTGGACTACAGCATAGTATTCTGTAAAACTCAAAAACGCCGAGGGCGCCTCACCAATCAATGTGGTAGTTAAATGAACTAACCACAATTGAGTTTTTGACATTACCGTGTCAAAAACTCGTATTTTTATGTCAAATAAAAAGTAGCTATGTAGCTTGAATTTAAAAACGCTGCGAGCGCCCCAACTATCGAGGTGGTAATAAAATGTAAACGATACAGATTTGACAGTACCGTGTCAAAATCTTGATTTTCCTCTCAAATAATAAGTAGCTATAGAGCTATCTTTTTCACGGTCTATTGACAAAAGAGGTAGGTATTCTAATAGAGGATTTTTTAATGTTATTTTGGCTTATGCATTTTCAAAGTGTTACAAAAAGTAACTTTGCTTTAAGTCGGGCTGCGAATAAATACGACTTAGAATATAGTTATACATGTACATAAATAATGTAGATAATTTTAAGATGTAGATGAGTTTAGGATGATTGCACTCATGGTCTAAGCACTCAGCAGATACTCCTTCTTGTATTGTCGTTTTATGTTGCCTAGCAACTTGCTTGTTATTTTTCGCAGAACATTTACTGTCAATATACTTTTACACACATTAAAAATCATTTATTTCTTAAAGTGGTAGCAGATTATAGTTTTCTATTTGAAAACTTGAAAATAGCGATGGTTGCCGCGTTGGCAAAGGTCATGTTGGGAATTTTGACTCGCAAAATTATAAAACTTGGAATACCTACTAAATTCTAATAGCGCATAAGGCAATGCTGGGATTCATGGACAATATGCACAGCAAAAAAACCAGACCATTCGTGGCGCGGACAACGACAGCCGAAATGAAGCAAAATTTGAAAGAGATTTCCAAAAATATAAGAGTTTTAGTAGTGCCATAAATGCAATAGAAAGCTGAAGTACATGTCAACCAGTCATTAATGCTGTCCGCAGTAATAGCGTCTAAAGTAACAAGAAAGGAATTGTTTAGTAACAACGGCGGCAAGTTTAATAATGGCAAAGTAAAAACTATAACTACTCTGCAAATAAGGCATTCAGAAGTGACTATAGTGATGCCCTATACTCCACAAGTCCACAGTACAGTAAGGGATAATCGAACAGTCGTTGCAACATGGCACGAAGTCTAATGAATGCTCATGCCAACATCCCCACGGGATTATGCGCTGAAATGGTTTTAAGATCATTACCAGATCGTCGGTTCACCTTGTTGAAGGTCTGCCCAAAATGGTGTATATTCCAATTAAATCAGGTTCCACTTGTATGAATGGAAAATTACCGTACAAGTTAAGGCACCATAAGAAGCTGAGATTAAACCATTCAGGAACTTTTAAATTAGTAGGAGCCGCTGTATAAGGCAGATTGCAGCAGTTGCTGCAAGAGGAGAGCGGATGTTAAGAAGATGATTGCACTCAGCAAAATTCTCCTTGTATTGTCGTTTAATGGTGCTTAGCAGTTTGCCCTTACTGTCAATATACTTTTACACACTAAATCGTTTATTTTTTAAAGGTTTTTTGAAGTTGAGAAAACGTAAGTACCTACTCGTAGTTGAGGCACCTGTTATAGCTATCTCTCTATAGTTAGGTCCAACTCTTTTTTACGAACAGGGTTGGAACAGATACTGTTAGACGTACTGTTGAGCTGTTGAACGTTACTTACCATAGTTTTTTTCTTTTTTATGAGTAAGCACTTGACTTTCATCTCACCTGTGATAATAAGGCCGAAGGCGCTCGTCATCCGGAATCCTTATCTCTAAATGTCGGAACATAACAATTTTACTAACATTTAAATAAGATGGTGGTAGCTAGCCAGGCGGAGTAGAAACAAACCTTTCCACCGACCTCTGGGAATCGAATCCGGAGTCTCTGGGTCTGATACCGGTGGGTGGTCTTAACCGCTAGACCAAAAGGGTGATATGGCAATAGCGAAGATTAAATATCAAAAACGCAAATGAGTATAACAAATTAATCAAAAATCATTTATTAGGGAAAAATAAGTAGAATTCAATATAATACAGACGAAGAAAATTAAAAAAAGTACTCAAGTCAAAATCAATCTATTTCACTTTAAATCTTAGTAAAACTTAACATAACTTGATGACCTTTGATGACCTTAGAGCTTAGAGCATTAAACCAAATGGAGAGGCCATGCGCACTAATTTCTATGAAAAAAAGTCTGTCATTTTCTGCGGGGGACGAGGTAACGCACACAAATACAGTTTCACACTGATGCATTTTTCACTGACGTCGCTACGCACGCAAACGACAAAATTATTAAACACTAGCATAAACTAGACGCACACTAATAAATTCACACACAGGGATAACCTGTCCGTGCACGAGTCTGACGGCAACTTTATGTCAACGTCGATAGTGCTTGACACTATCGATTTAATTTGTCGATACCAATAATAATGACATAGCCCGAAAAGTTGCTAAGCTCAAGTGCCCCACATCGCTCGCAGGACTGATGGCCACTGGGGCGGAACAGTCCTCGAGTGGTGACCGCGTACCGTAAAGCGCAGTGTCAGCAGGCCTCCAACAAGGTAGACCGACGATCTGGTACTTAAAGGTCGCGGGAAGCCGCTGGATGCGGGCTGCACAAAACCGGTCGTATTGGAGATCCTTGGGGGAGGCCTTTGTCCATCAGTGGACGCCTTTTGGCTGAGATGATGATGATGATGAATATTAATGTGATTATTTTTTGTTTAAATCAGGCTCTACAGTATGGTTAATTAAGGTAGACACTTTGCTTTTCTTTATTGTTAAAATCGACAGTTATTAATTAGGATAAGTCAAAATCTGCAAAATATACCTATATAATTTTATTCCATTCCAAGGAGAATTGTTGTTTTTAAGAAAAGCTGCAATCTCATTCTTTCATTATGGAAAAATAGTTTGCTACCTATCTAACCGACTCTCAAACAAGAGGAACCGAAAAACTGAACAACATGTATAGTACTTTCATGGTTCCATAAAGCAGATCAATTCTTTTTTGTAGGTAACGTAGGGTCTTAATTTTTCAGATTTCCAAATGCAATTATTCGAGAGATTTTTTCTATTTCTATATAAGTTTCCAAATAAGGCTGACTTTAAAAGCAAGAGACTTAAATTAAAACAAACATATCAATATACAGGTATGTACCGAACTCCAGAATGATATCATACAAACGAACAGCGAAATATACCTAATGCTGTCAAGGTTTAAACTGCTTTCTGAGGTTAAATCTTTGAATGATGCAAAGTTCTTTAATGCATTAAAGCTACTCGAAGTGTTCATATAATTTAAAAAAAAATTTGGAATAAAAAACGTAATGTTATAGTTTTAAGTAAATTCTATGGTGTAGGTGTTGTTATTTCTGTCAGTAATTAACTATTATTTTGCTGCTCATAAAGTTGTATTAATTTAATAGGTCTTATAGGTTATCTATCAGTTATAGGTTTCTTTTTTTATAGGTTTTTTATTTTTATTTTTTTGTCATCAGTTAAATGTTTGCGGATTTTTAATTCACAAAGGAGACATATATCAATAACTTCTTTTGATGCATACAATAGGCCACCACGACTTTTTTGGTATGTTAAACTTATGTCATTTGGCTCCCCACATAAACCATTTATGCATGTACTGCGTTTAATTTTTTAGTAGAAAATACTACGAAGCCCGCTTTATATTCCACTACCTTTTCTCCAAATGGAGATAAGTATATTATTATTTTCCTTTTATAGCCAGAATAAACATTATGATAAAGTCGATATCAATATTTTGTTTTTGTACTGTCGCAGCTCTAACTTTGTTGCAGTGTGGCCAATGTAATTAAATTAAAATTTCCTATTTTCGGGATAAGTGACGGGACGTAAATATAATATATTAATGAAGTAGACCGATCATAAACATACAGTTTCATAGTATTGAGAATTTTTAATGCAATTAAGTTGAAAAAAAATCTGGAAAAACAAAATAAGTTACAATTTATAAGTGATCTATCATTAATAAAATAAGCATTTATAGTAAAAATACAGTTTTAACTTTATAGAACGTGAAATATAAATTGTAATTCAATGTTGGCTCATTCAACTTTAAAAGTTACGCAAAGTTGCAACTTGACGTTTTAGTGGCAACACTTTTTGATTAACAATATTTTTTCAGTTTTTTGCAAATTTTGTGCATTATTCAATAATATTAAGATAAAAATAGTTACAGATGAAAAGTAACGTTATCCTTTTGTACAATCGACGTTTCTGATCGCTTTTTACGTGAAAACACGCTGCAATTTGGCATTTTTTGCTCAGGTCTTATCGCGTGCACCGTGATTTGCAAATGACGCTGGAACACGCTGGAACTAGTTTTATATAACGGATATGATCGGCGGTCATATACTTTTAGCAGAGGGGAACGCCTGACAGTGGCGTCTCCAGTTGGTTTAATGCTCTAAGTTGATGACCGACAAAATCTGGGTCATCTGTCAGTGACATTTTATTTCACATCCTCCTGGGTACCATATACTCCCAAAACCACACACTACACACTTATGTACGATTTTTCTTGATGCCTACCAATAACTAGTGTAGGTCTATTACAAAATTATCAATACTAGTGGTCGCCCAGCTTAGAGCATTAAACCAACCGGGGACGCCACGACCGCCGATCATATCGGTTATAAAAAACTAGTTCCGATCTTTGTTGTCTGAGAAATAAAAACATTTAATTTAATTTAGTTAATTTAATTTAATTTACACAGTATAAAATTGAAATTGAAAAAAATTAAATTACACGTGCCCTGAAAAAGAGTAGGTACATATTTTAAGTATATAAGTTTAGTGAGGATACATCTCATAGGTAGGTATGCTAACCAGGGAATAAACAGTAATGTTAAACCATTCATTCATTATCTGGAATAAAACAATTTTGTTTTATGGAGGTCATATTACTGATTAGACTAATATTATTTTAAACTTGAAATAAAACGTTTTTGAAAGTTGATGGTAGGCCTAGGTACTGGAGTATTTTCTTCAGTATTACCAATACGAGTCAAAGGTAGGCGCGCTAAGCGTATCCGGAATCACCTTAAAAAAATATTAGTTTACTATCAAAATACATAGTTACGGTTTGATTTTAACTTGTGTTCTTCTTTTAACAAATAATATGTTAATATAATTTGTTAGTAATAGGCCGATGCTTGTACAGACTTGACGACGATAGTTCTACTAATATTGCTTGGGATCCGTCCGTCCCGTCCTTCAATAGATATTTTATGTAAGTAATATCTTAAGGATATATATAAAATGTAGCAACTAGTTTTAACTTCAAAATTAACGACTTTTAAAAGTGAAAAAATTTGGGTTCTCTTAAATAGTTTTTTTCTATTTCACTACAAAAATGATATTTCATTTATTAAGCTCTGCCGTTGGATTAAAATCAGTGTTATGCCTTAAGTACCATCACACAAACGGTATTTCCCAAAGAACTCTGTATTTTTGAGAGATGTTGGCATAGTAAAACTTTATCAACTTACTGAGATGTTGTGACTCAGATATAAATTTCAAATCTGCCCCCCAACCGCGTAACACTCTCGCTTTCGATCGCTTTGTAGGCGAAGCCCTCGCCTCGCTTTCTAATATAATATCGAAATATAATATCGAATAATATCGAAAGATGTAGCCTATAGCTTTCGATATTGCTTTCATATTGCTTTCGAAATGACAAGATGACGCCTCCTCCTCGCCTCGCCTACAAAGCGATCGAAAGCGAGAGTGTTAGGCGGTCGACCCCCTGTTGGTTTAGGGGGACGTTTTGCTGTTATGGTAGGTAACATTATCAATTTGAAAAGGATTTTGAACCCAATACTTACAAAGCAGAACCACTTCTTTACCAGCATTAGTCAATGCCTCTAAGTGATCCCTTATAACGCTGTAATTGAAGATAAAACTGTCATGGGTTGCACCACCATAATGTTTGTTCAGCATGTATAACGTGTTAAGAATCGCATCAGAAATCAGTAATCTAAAAAATAAAATTAAGAAGTAGAAAGCTTGTTCATAATAAGTATTTTTTTTGCACAATTTTAGTTAATTTTATCAATTGGACATTTGTTGCATGGTAGACTTAGTGACAGTAAAACCGCTCTTCGTGTTCTGCTAGTCTCTTCATGGCTACAAGAGTGCAATCTATGTAACTAACTACTGCAGAAATCTTAAACTTTTCATAAAACCTGTAATTTAAAATTTATTGCACAGTGATTAACGCGCCCGGCGAGAGCTGAGGTTAAGCAACTTTCGCAAAGGCCGGTCATCGGATGGGTGACCAAAAATGTCTGGACCTGCATGGTTGTTCATGGCCCGTTCTCCCTATCCGGATGGATAGGGAAGACTCGTACCCCAGCAGAGGGGACATAAAATGAGCTAATGATGATGATGATATTATTTACTAAATTTTATGCGAACACTTCACATTTAAATAAAACAACTTTTACGCATCTTTGCGTTTATATTACACATTGACTTTATATTTTTTACCCTGACGTTACGAACCCTTTGCAGGGTCGTGGTCATAGAGAGACTGCTGTGCAGATTTGCCAATATTTTTGCTATTGAAAGTGTTTTATTTTTTGAAATTCACACTTTTGTCTAATAAGATTCCTGAAAACTCCTAAAGTTTCGGAAAGTTACGGGAATTTTCATTGTACATAAAAACTGGTCTTTGTCGATACTTGAAGCCAGGAAGAGTACTCCTTCACTACCCTTGACACTTAGATACTCAATTTTCATGATTTTTTACCAGACTCACTCAAAATCAAATAATCTACCAATGCAATAGAAAGGTACAAAATGGGAATGCTTGCTCACCTTTATACGAGTTGAAAGCCCTTTACCCCGTCGATGGATATGAGTAGCCTTTAAAAGAGGCAGCAGTTCAAGCTCTAGTTGGTTAAATAGCTCCTCAGATAACCTGTAGACTCGTACATAGTCGTCATCTCTGGTTTACAAAGATGACGATAAAGTCCGAATTTGGTTGGCTTGTTCACGTTTTTAATTTTTGTCTAAAGCATGAGCTTCTTCCAATAAAGACAGTAACAAAACCGATCGAGACATCATCGAAAGTAATATTGAAATTTTTATTAAATATGCGTCACTTTATAATTGACTGGTGCAATGACAAAACGTCAATACAGCAACAGCATCGGCGTAAAGACTATTTGGCTACAAATCTTTAATTTTAATTTTAAATACTGTAATTAACGTTTAAACTTAAAGAATAATGTTTAATTCACTATTTTTTTTATGTATATCTCAATGCCAAACCTCTGTTTAATGTAGTTTCTTGGTTAAAAGCAAAACGAAATATAATCAATTTTATTGATTCATACTTGTCCTAAAAAAACATCCTTGACTCGAAACGTTTTCGCACTCGAATGTGCCATGTCTCCGGAATCCCACTGCTGAATGCATTATTAAATTGTATGCGAATGGCGTTGCACGACTTCTGAGTATATTTAACCCACAGGCTACTTGAGTAAAACGACGTGCAGTATATGCTTTAAATAGCGTAATTTTGACTGCGTCAGAGCAACCAATGGAACCTGCGAGTCAACATGTTCGCCCTAATCGACAACGCCCTTCGCTCTCTTTCCATGTCTCCATCATTTTTTAATTCATCTGTAACAATTTGCCCAAGATATTTATATTGGTTTACCCTGCAAAGTGGTAAACCATAAAACCGTAAAGGGAAAAGCAAAGTAAAGCGTACCGTAAAGCCGTCTGGTCCCGGCTGCATTAGCAGTTACAGATCGCTCCAAACTTCTAGTCCCCTCTGAAGTTGGCGCGATTCGCGTCGCAGTAATAAAAAATAGGCGTCAGTAGGACGAAGGCGGGGACGAGCGGCAGGGCCTGACTGTGTACAGCTGCGCGAAGCAACTTCAGAAAGGACTAGAAGTTTGGCGCGATCTATAACAACAATCGCACCGCACTGGACCCGCGTGGTGGGTTTACTTCTAGTGGTTTAGACCCAGAGGTCCCGGGTTCTATTCCCAGCGGGGGGTACATGTTTGTGTACTCGGTTTGGTTGGTGGTAGGGCTTGTTTGTCCGCCTGGCTAGCTACCACCATTTTATCTAAATATGTCGCCATAACATCAATGTTGAGGAGGATGAGGAGAATGAGGAGCTCGATGGCGCAGTGGTTAACGCGCCCGGTCTGCGAGTGCTGAGGCTAAGCAACTTTAGCAGTCGTTAACAACCACCAATCTGCACTGGGCCTGCGTGGTGGTTTATGGCCCGTCCTCCCTATCCATCCATAGGGAAGGCTCGTGCCCCAGCAGTGGGGACATAAAAATGAGCTGATGATGATGATGATGATGAACATCAATGTTTGTAGCATTGTTGTGTTCCGGCAGCCAGAGATAAGATCCCGGGTGAATTGCGCTTCCATCATTGGCCTTATCATCACTGAACATTAGGTGAGATTAAGGCACTGCTTACCCGTTAATATAAAAAAAAGTTTTCGTGATGTTTCCATCTATAGGGAAAGCTCGAGCCTTAGCAAAAGTGACTTAAAATGAGCTGGTGATTGGATTAATAACATAGCAGCGTTTGGATTCAGGGTAATATTAATTTCTCCAAGAATCATTGTCATCATCATCTTTAACTTATTTAATGTTATTTACATATAATTTTACGCAAATATTGTTGCTAACAACTGGGTATAATTTTAAACGCTCACTAGAAATATTTTTTAGACCCAAAGTCTCAGTACCAAATAAATTAAATGACTGTACAAATATTATTTTCGCTTCCCAAAATGGATAAATGCTCAACAAATTTTATTTATGATTGTAATATGAAAATCATTGGAGCTCTTGGGAAAGAATATATATATATATATATATACTACTCAAAACAAAATAAGGGCCACGAGGTATTTTTTCATTTTGGTGTAAATTATTAAACATTTACATATTGAAAGTAGTAAAATATTGAGTATACAAACTCTTTGATACCTAAACTTTTTAATATTGTAGTATTCATCTAATGCTGGCAACAATTTTAAATAAAATTTGATTTAAAATTATTTTTGAAAATTTTGAATGCATTTTCTTTGACGTTTTGCTTTCCTTAGCTTCTTGGTTTATTAGAAATTATCAGAGTTCATTGATATCTCGAGTCAGAAACATCTTTTGCAATATGCCACAAGCACGCAGGCGTCATATGGACTCGCTGACAGCAACCAGAGCCGTTACAATGATTGAAGAAGGTCATTCGCAGCGATCTGTGGGTTTGCAATTGGGATTTTCTCGAAGAGCTATTCAAAATCTATGGAATCGTTTCCAAGAGACCGGCAGTGTTAGAAGAAGACCTGGTTCGGGCAGAGTTCGCATTACAACAGCTCAAGAGGATCGTTACATTCGATTAAGTGCGCGCCGAGATCGCACAACGACGGCCCGCAAGCTGCAAAATCGTTTACGGCTCACAACGGGTACTCGTGTCAGTGACCAAACTATTCGTAATCGATTGCATGAAGACCAGCAGGCATCAAGAAGGCGAGTTGTCCGTATTCCATTAACCAGAAATCATCGTGCAAATCGTTTAAGATTTTCCCGTCAACATTTGGACTGGGACATAAACCAATGGGGCATGGTGCTCTTCACAGACGAATGCAAAGTTAAATTTTTTAACGACGATCGGCGTATTAGAGTATGGAGAAGACGCGGCGAGAGATTTTCAGAAGCCTGCATCCATGAAGTCGATTGTTTTGGTGGTCCAAATGTAATGATTTGGGGCGGGATAAGCTTACACGGCAAAACTGAGCTCGCTATTTTAAATGAGGGTACTGTTACTGCTCAGCGGTATATTGAAGAAGTCGTCAGACCACATGTGATCCCATTTGCCCAGCGAGCGGGTCCTGGATTCATCTTGATACAAGACAATGCTCGTGCACACACGGCTCAAGCGACTCGGTTTGTACTGGAAGCGTCTCAAATTCAAGTCTTGCCGTGGCCGGCGAACAGTCCGGACTTAAATCCAATAGAGCACATGTGGGATCAGTTGAAACGAAGAGTTAGAGACGGTGATCAGGAAATCCACAACCAACAGCAACTCATCAACGCTGTTAAAAGAGCCTGGGAAGAGATTCCAATGGAAAATGTCAGGCATTTGATTGACAGCATGCACTCCAGGCTTCAGGAGTGCGTAACGAAACGAGGGGGGCATACCCGTTACTAAAAGATGAGCATGGAGTATTTTCTTTTGTTTTCAGTAACTTTACATTGTTTTTATTTTAAACCTTAAATGTGTTTTTTCTTTCAAAAGCAAATAAACTTTTTAATCATTATTATTGGAATTAATTTATTGGTCTACACGGTAAAAACAACATTAGTTTTCGTTATGGAGACAAAAAAATTAATATTGGTTTTATTATTTTCATGGTACAGACAAAATACCTCGTGGCCCTTATTTTGTTTTGAGTAGTATATATATATATATATATATATATATTATATATATAGAAGAAGAATTTTTTATATACATAGAAGTTGAATTATGGAGAACAATAGATTTGGAGCGCATGGAAATAAGCCATTTTTACACTATTATTCAAATGATTAAGGTTACTAGCTGCCCTACTCCTGTAGGTCACGTGATAGTTAGAAATTTAAGACAATCGCGAAGCGCAGCGTAGCGATTGTCTTGAATTTCGAGGTTATTTTATTTATTAGACAACATAAAGCAAAAATTACCAAATCGAAACTCGAGGCACAAAATATTGGTGTTATCTATTTGGTGACAAAATAACATATTTGGTCTGAAATGCAGTTAAAAGCTATTCATATATTTTAAGGCATTTATTAAAAATATAAATTGTATCGTTTGTATAATATTTTAGGAAACACTATTTGGTGAGCATTTATCCGTTTTGGTAAGCGTTTCGAATTTTATTGGTAGTAGAATTGAATTTTTGGTAGGCGTATTCCATAGGCTCCTTTCATCGGTCTACTGGAAGTGGACGTCTAAGCACAGTCGATGCCAGGCAGGCTGAATTAGTGTTAGAGCATTTTGAAAAAGAGCCAACCACGAGTACGAGACAAGCCGGAGCAAGATTCAGCAGTTGCAGTTTGGCGAATTCTTCGTGACGACAACCGTCACCCCTATCACTATCGCCGTACACAGGAGCTGATACCCTCTGATCATGCACCCAGGAGGAACTTCTGCGAGTGGTACCTCAGGATCTATCTAATCGAATTCTGTACATTTTATTAGTATGTCTCTTTATCATTTCGCGAATTAGGTAAAATGTACATAAACTTTCTGCGCAGTTTACTCTTTGGTTTTACTGAAATAGGGTTTGCACATCAATGAAAAAAATAATGGTTTTATTTTTTTTGGCGGTAAGTCATACAGTGATGGTACGGTTCTCAAATATTGTATATGAACTTGTTATAGGGCACCGTTTAAGGCGAAGGGTAAGGCACACTAGCGCCGCTAATGAATTTAATTTGATAACTGCTAAACTGGATTTTTTTTCAAATATTGCGGACCTTCCGACACTAGGCAAACATCTATTATTTAATAATTGTGCACTATTTTTAGGTTTGTTTTTGTATTCATTCGCTAACACCAACAGTGGCCATTGTTTGTGAATAAATGCGATAGCCCGTTTTGTGAATAAACCACGCAACAAAAAGTAGTGCACAATTATTAAATAAATACTATGGATGCTTTCCTGTTGTCGGACGGTACGCAATGTTAAAAAAACGATCCGGTCCGTTAGTAATTGTCAAATTATCAATTGGTGGCGCTAGTGTGCCGTACTCTTCGCCTTAACCCTCTTTCGGCTTAACGGGTATTTTTGTAACTCCTGTATAATGCAGTATTGAATAAATATTCGGAATAGGTATTTGGATTAGGTATTTTTAAATATTTTTAAATATTAGGAACAGGCAGAATAAGTACAGATTTAACCTAATCAAGCCCATGTCTACTTCATTCATCATTCTCCTACTTTCGTAGGATTTCAAAAATTGAAAAATACCCCGATTCAACTTCTGGTTTGTCTGACTTTGAAGAAGCTTATACGGTGTTGGCAAACAACTTCGATAGCGCGATTCAACTTTGAAGGGTACAGCGCCATCTAGTTAATGTAACCGTAAAAAGGCGTTCTTTTGCGGAAATCCATGGTACAAAAAATGTAAAGAGCTAATGCTCAGGAGCTGTTGACTGAAATGAAATGACATGAAAATAAATTTATTTGGGACAGAACAGTTCAAACATACAGATAAAAATGGAAAATAATTTCGGCAGGCTGGTTAGAACCACGATAGCTCAATTGGAAGATCACCTGACCCGGTATGTCAGAAGGGTGCATGTTCAAATCTTGCCCGTGAATTTTTTTTTCAAAATTTGTGTTTTTATAATTTGTTCGCAACAAAAATTGCGTTAAAAAAATATATTTGTACATTTTATAAATAGATTGTCTACTTTTTAACTGATCTTTAATATTTGTAAAAATATTATGATCGCGTGTTAGTGACGATAGTTGTTGACATTGAATGGGCGCCTTTGGCTTTCAAAGTAAAAAGTGTTGAATAATTTCGGCAGGCTGATTGGAAGAGCACCTGAACCGGTATGTCAGAAGGGTGCATGTTCAAATCCTGCTCGTGGAAATTTTTTCAACATTCGTATTTTTGTAATTTGTTCGCAATAAAATTTGCGTTAAAAAAATTATTTGAACATTTTACTACATATTATTTCAATTACATTTTTATATGGCTTAAGGTTGAACATTTATTGAAGAAATTTGACAGTTTTGGATAGGTTGATGTACAGACGTCTCAATTTTTTTTTCTTTAGTTGATGGCTTCGTGCGATTAGCACATTTAGCCAGTGTCAAAGAAGTTTTTCTTACAGTAATACATAAAAAAACAATATTTTCTTCTTGTATGATGATGATGAATGATAACAGAAAATGAGAAGTGAGAAATGATATACCCCCCAACCCCTCAAGTATCTCAGTAAAGATGTGGGGCTTTACTAAGTCCTCGGGCGGACTTCTTGAGAGAATTTGATAACTGACGTTGCACTGGTTTGTTTTATTTACCAACACTCATGCACACTCACGAACACTTAACGGTTAATATTCCACCATTATTTCACATTAATATTCGATAAAGCACAATTTAAAAAACAAAACCGCAGACATGACTCTTCACTTATCCGCCAAGAACCCCCGTCTCTACTTATGGTTCACCAAGACGATCTATGCTCTCACTACCATAGCCGCATTTTTAGTTAGATTGCCATCCAAAAATGTGTCTTCTAAAATGGCTACTTGGTTTTTTACCTCATATGAGATGACCTCATATGTTAAAATCCACCATGCCGTTTGGGCTGTAGGGCGTGCCAAAGAAACAGACATACATACATAAATACATACATACATACATACATACATACACTCGAAAAACATAACCCTCCTTCTGACGCTGTCGGGTAAAAAGACAAAGTGTTGAAAAATTTCCGCGAGCGGGAATCGAACCCGCACCCCATGACATGCCAGGTCAGGTGCACTGCCAACTATGCTATCGTGGCTCAATCCAATTCGCCGAAATTAATCAACACTATCTACTCTTACTCTGTAAGCCAAAGGAGCCCTATTCAATGTCGACAACTACGTCGTCAACATCCGATCTTCTCTATTTTTACAAACATTGAAAGGTCATTTAAGAATTCATTATCATCATCTCAGCCAAAAGACGTCCACTGCTGGACAAAGGCCTCCCCCACGGATCTCCATGAGGGGTATTTGCCGTAATCGCCACGCTTGGCAGGCGGGTTGGCGATCGCAGTTGATTAAGAGTAACCTCAGAGAGATGCTGCTGCCCATCCTCTGGAATGATAATGATCCCTTAGTCGGCTTTTACGACACCCTCGGGAAGATATGGGGTGGTGCAATTCTTTATCCCCGGCACCACACAGGGGATTTAAGAATTAGGCAAGCTAAATTTATGATTATTTACATATAATTTTAGGCAAATATTGCTGCGAACAAATTACAATTTGAAAAAAGACAGTGTTGAAAAAATGTTATTTTATGTCCCCACTAAGCCTTCGCTATGTATAGTGAATGATGAACACCATAGGAGGAATACAATAATTATTTACGTAAAGAATAAATAATGAAATGAAAATGTACTTTATTTTACACCATACAAAAGACATAAAGAGGTCAATGCAAGAAAGAAGTCCAAACGGCGGTCTTATCGCTGAAAAGCAATACATAATTGTACTTATGTCATACGTAATGTCTACGTAATTTCTACGTAAATAACCAAGGTCTTCACTAATGGTTGACAAAGTTATAGAATTCTACTTGAAAAAATAATTTAAAAAACGTAATACTTTTTTATTTTAATTCATAATGGATTGAGGATTTTATCAATGTCTGTCCGACAACGTGATTAAAAGATTGTTTAAACAAGACTAGAAGAATTGAATATCTTCAAAACAGGTATCGACGTTAGCGCAACGAATGTAATTCAATTGCTCGTTATTTATGTTAGAATTTAATGTAATTAAGGGAGACGCCGCAAGCGTTTATTAAATTATAACGAAGTGAGGGCTTTTCCCTCTTCAGATGATGTGAAGGGAACAATTTATCTTACGGAAAAACAGACTGTTGAATAGCAGATGACGATTATTGTCGGAAATTTTATAAGCGTCGATAGCCCAACCGATTATATTATAGCCCAAAATAAAATTATCTAAATCTATATATTAATACGTGAAGGAAAATTTATAACCCTTTTTACAAAAATTGCGCGGACGGAGGTGTATGAAATTTCGCACACTTAAGTGCCTTACAAATAAGCAAAGAATAAGGTCCGAATAGTTATTCCGTGTTTTGTTCCTGTCATATAAACGTCATTTCAAATAAGGGTAAAAGAGACAAAACACGGAATAACTACTCGGACCTTATTCTTTGTTTATTAGTAAGACCTTTACAAAGAATAAGGTCCGAATAGTTGTTCCGTGTTTTGTTCCTGTCATATAAACGTCATTTCAAATAAGGGTAAAAGAGACAAAACACGGAATAACTACTCGGACCTTATTCTTTGTTTATTAGTAAGACCTTTATAGTTTTACTATAGAATATTGCAGAATGTTAATATTTTTTTTTAATTTTAAAAGGACATTAAATCAATAACACTGACACACACTCACACACGCAAATATACTCTTTTCAAAAATTTCAAAAATGAAAGAGGAGCGGCCGAAATCTGTCAAAGTCAATCCAAACTCACATTCTATCTTTTTAAATTTTTCATTGCTTAGGATACAATCCGTGCAGCCTCAATAAAATATTTTTATCCTACCTTTATCTTTATCTATCTTTATGATCATTAGTTTAAAGCAAGTCCTTATTATTTTTATAGTTACTTTGGAAATAAAAATTGTAATGAATGAATGAATAAACATCTAATGGTTATACACGACACATACACAAAGTCACATTAAAAAAAGGGAACTAAAATATCAACTTACTTACTTAGTATACAACTTAGTGTAACATAACATGTGTTGAGTCAACCAAAAGGTTCCAACACAGTTTTTTTTGTTGCAACCAAGGTCAAAACACTGATATTCTGCCGGATACCGTAAAGAAAACGCGTAATGTAATCAATTGTTTTCAAAACCTGCATCAGCAAGTGTCATTGTTGTGTTGTTGTTGTTGAGGATCTCGAAGGCGCAGTGGTTACTGCTATTGCTGTTAGGGTCCTAACGGGGACTTTATATGTATAAGACTTTATTAAAAAGGGTTTACTCGTACGTTATACCTAACAAACAGTATTTGACCGCAAACAATGGGAGACGCGAGCTGTGCCTACGCTGGCCTAAGCCGATCTGTTCTGGTGGCAGTAGTGGTAGAGATCCGTGCGTGCCTCGCCACTCGCGCGCCCTAGCCTGACGACCGACGACTGGATCCGATGCCTCCCGAAGGTGCCCGTGCTCCAACACTGCTGTTAAGCAACTTTCGCAAAGACCGCTCATCGGCCCCGCCCGATCCTCTAAATGACACTACACATTTACAGAATACACTAAACATGCACACTAGTTTAGGTCCAAGACACCGTACTCGTAGAACAAGCGTACGAAGAACCGGTTCACACGCGCTCTATACCAGGTACAGACATGTACCTAGGCGCTTCTCTCCTCCTCCACGGCTCGGTCTACCCGAGCCGAGGTCCGAGCCTTTAGAGGCGCCCTCGAGTGGTTCCGCTCCCCGATCCGATCCGAACCCTTCGGAGAATCTAGTAGGGCACGGGGACGCGCACTAGTGCGCGATGCCGTTCCCTCTAGAAAACCTCCGAAGTTGATTCGCTTCACACGGCTTGAGGGACCCTTTACGTTCCTCGCCGCCCCCAAACAGGCCCGGTGAAGCTGAAAATGCCGTCTGAGGTAATCAGCAATCTCTCTCCAAAAAAACCGCTCATCGGATGGGTGACCAAAAATGTATCACGCTCCTCCGTGCTTCAAAAGGCATATTAAGTCATTAGTGTCGGCTGTATTAGCAGTCATTAACAATCACCAATCCGCACTGGGCCCGCGTAGTGGTTTATGGCACATTCTTCCTATACGTCCATAGGGAAGGCTCGTGCCCCAGCAGTGGGGACTTAAAATGAACTGGTAATGGATGCAGTTGTCGTTAACTTAATTTATTTAATGTTAAGTCCCAAAAATTTAGTCTACCCATACATGAAAGGCACAACAAACAGGCGACAGCTCATACATAAACATGTATGTTAACACGGTATATTTGACCTTATCGAGTGGGTACTTAGCTGAATTAACTTCTTGCCTGCCGTCTTTTCTTCATTTTTCCACGGCATTGGCGGTATAGGGTTGCCGATCTTCGGATGTTAACATTTTTTTGCAAATATTTTTACTAAATTACATTTTTTTTTGTATTGAAAAAAACCGGCAAAGTGAGTGTCGGGCCACGCGCAATAAGGTTCCGTAGCTCATCTCAATAATGCGGACTCTAAGAAGAGGGCTTTTATGTACATTTATTTAACGATGGCTCATATTTTATTTAACTTACTAAGTTACTCGTTAACTTATAAAGCCTACTTAGCTGTGATAGTTTTCCTTTTAACTTACAACTTCCGTGAATTTTTTTACATATCCAAAAACAACCATTTGACTGGAGGGGGGGGGGGACACTTGAATCTAATTTGAACAAAATTTTGCACTTTAGCTTAATAGTTCACAAACGGATGCCTCAATCAAAAAACTGCTTCCACAAACCCGCAATATTTGTGAAATTGCTATCTAACGATACCCCACACTATGGGGAAGACAAAAAAAAAAATTACATCCCCACTTCACGTGTATGGGAGGTAATCTAAAAATATTTTTTTTTTCAAAATTTTACTTTACCACTATGTCGGCGTGATTAATATGTATATCCATGCCAGATTTCAGCTTTCTAGTACTAATAAGACTTTTAGTTTAGCTCATAGACATGAGCTAAACTGGGGACAGACAGACAGACAGACGGACATGGCGAAACTATAAGGGTTCTTTGTGATTACGGAACCCTAAAAATGCTGCTTGAGACTGCCGTAGCAACTTAGATTAAGTTGGTTTACATTTAAGTTATAGAGTAAAACACACAATTTAGGTAAAGTTAACACTTTTACATGTAGTGTAGTAAATAGCCTATTACTGTCCCACAGCTGGGTAAAGGCCTCCATGATATCACAATTGATAGGTAATGGCTTAATCACCATTAAAATATAGGTACATAAATTAATGATTATTTTCTTTACATTAAATTATAAACACGAGATAAAGAAAAGAATATGACCACATAAAAAATGAAATTCTATTTTGAAAATACTTCGATTAGATTTAGAGGTAATTTAAAATCGATGAAAAACCAATAATAAACATCATAATATAATATCATCATCATCATCATCAGCTCATTTTATGTTCCCACTGCTAGGGCAGGAGCCTTGCCTATGGAAGGATAGGGAGAACGGGCCATAAACCACCATGCACGTGGGCCCAGTGCGGATTGTTGGTTGTTAACGACTGCTAATGCAGCCGAGACCAACGGCTTTACATGCCTCGAAATGATACATTTTTGGTTACCCATCCGATGACCGGCCTTTGCGATAGTTGCAGCACTAGCCTCACTGCACTGCTTCAGCACTCGCAGACCGGACGCGTTAACCTTAAAAAAATCATTGAGTGCAGGCCAGTAAGTAACAATAAAAAATAAATGGATGTATTAAAATTATTAATCTTAACACTTTGGCAACCCTGCCTACCCTAACGACTCGTTCAATAGAATAGAAGGTAGCGAAAAAAGCTATCCTCTTTATATAGAAACAGTTTATTACTAAAGAGGGCTGTATAAAATAAGACATAATGTAATTAGGTTGCGTATAGACTTACATTCTTTCACATTTTGTTTTAATTTGGAATTAGATTTTTATGTGGCTTGAAACTTACTTTGGCACAGAGAGTATGACGTAATACTCCTTGCTCTGCAATTTTGTACCTTACTGCTAAGGAATAAGAATTTCACAAAGATCGTTACTCATAAATCTAGTCTTCTTCGAGTGAGGTAGGTTTAATGGGCGTCAAGAGTATTTTATTTTTCTTATTCAAGTTATTGATGTCACTTGTTTTTACGACTGCAATATACCACAGAACAAGGAGATTGCAGAAGGTAAGTCTGATAAAAATTAACCTTATTTTTCATCAGACTCTTCTAAAACATGTATTGTATGTATTGTACCTTATATTGTTATTCTTATTTGAGATATTTGTGTTTGCACTTTAGTCGCTTCCATTTAAATATGATGCTCCCATTCCACCTTAGGTTGGCTGGAAGAGATTTCTTTTAGAGATAAGTCCACATTTGCTCACCATTTTTTGTAAAATGTTTTAAGTCTCTATACGGCTTCATAAAAACGCGCTCGAGCGATACGCACTAACCTTTCACGGACACAGAATCTCGCACAGCAGCATTCGGACTGGTCTGGGATTCTGTGATAGGGTGTAAGTATGTGTGCGTCGCTCGATTGCGGTATATCATAAGCTTATCTTCTGGGGTCTCCTTATTTTGTGAATACACTGATAGCACTCCGGATCGACGGTTTAACGCACCTTTTAAGACACGGCCGAGAATCGGGAACTTTTTACATATTTTTATTATAAACTAGCTGGGTCCCGCGGTTTCACCCGCTTTAAAAAATATTTTCCCGTTTTTGCAACATTTTTCATTGCTGTTCCACTCCTACTAGTCATAGCGTGATGTAATATCGCATAGAGCCTTCCTTAATAGAGGGACTATTAAACACCAAATAATTTTTTTAATTCAATTTTTTTTTTTTTCCTTTTTTTCTTATAGTTGTCAACAATTTTGGTAAATGTTGTGCGCAATTCTAATTGGGCACAGGCATGTACTTTTTTTTTTGTCAATGTTATTATTGTAAGTTTTCTGTTTGATGTCCGTTATTGTGCCTATGTATAAATAAATAAATAAATAAATAAATAAATACGAACACTTAACTGTTAATATAAAGACTCGAGAGGATCGCATGTCGATTATACCCGCTTTTGTTTTTGTGTATCGACGCCCTGCAAAGACGATGTACAAATATTCGTTCGTCAACTACGATTGAACGCGCGTCGTCAGTTTCTCGTATCTTGTTTCTACTGATTTTTTTAGTCGTCTGTTTCAATTATTAATTTGTGCGTGTGTTTAGCAATTCTCAATAGTTTAGGATTCCGGGTGAAGTGCGCTTCCACCTTAGTCTTTATCATTATTTAACATTGAAGAATTGAAGAAATTAAAAAATAAATATTGTGACTGTTTTCGTATTTATGACTGGTTTTGTAAATAAATATTGTAACTGTTTTAATTTAAGACTGTTTTAGTTTTTAATTCGACTGGACTTTGTCTGTGACGTCATCGGCGTCGCAGCACCATCATCAGCTCAAAAAAATTTGGCGCAGAAACTACAGGACGGGAATAAAGGTCAGTGACATTTATATTGCAATACGCGTGTTGATCTTTTTACATTTTGTTCGATCTTTTCTATTCTTACAAAAAAATCATACAGTCTATACCTTTTTATACCAGCGATCTTCGTCCACAATTATTTTTATTTTTGTTTTGCTAATATTCGCTGACTTTATCCAAACATGGGGACGCCGAAAGAAACAAAGTTTAATAAAAAAATAAAGGAGTATTTGATAGAGCAATGTTTTTATTCGTTAAAAGAATTTTTTGGATAAGTAATTATTATTATTCATATCTATTGTTGTTTATTAATTTGTTGTTTTTGCCTTTGTTAACGTAGTAATACCCTAGAGTTAATACTTTTGGTGTATAAAAAAATATATTAAAAAACCCCAAATTGTTGCAATACCCTTACAGGGTCATGTTAAGGGACTATTTATAATATGTAAGATCTGTACCATACCAACATGATGCAATAAATAATTATGACTATGACTATGACTATGACTATGAATTCTTTGATGTCAACACTAACTTTCATAACAATTATAACCAACTAGTCGCAAACTTCTAATAGCGTTACCACAATTCGTAATCATCTTCAATCCTCTGCTGGACATAGGCACAAAATAAGGAGACCCCGACATTTATAAATTTTCACTGTATTTTATAATTATTTAATTCAGCTCAGTGCAGCAATTAGCGCTTTAGCGTTGTGTTATCAAATTTGTGGTATTTCATCTGTAAAGATGAATCTGCATAGCCATCGGTTGCAATAACCGTTGGATAGATGGCGCTGTGCCGCTAAAAGCACTCAAAAATTAAAAAGCAGTGTAAAAAGAAAATCAGTGCTTACGTCAGCCTTCCCGGTAGCATAATAGTCAGTGCAGCCGACCGGATTGCGGATGACCGAGGTTTGATTCCTGGCTGGGTAGGCATTTAATTTGTTCACTGTATTTTATAAATATTTAATTCAGCTTCAGTTCAGCAATTAGCTCTTAAAAATAAAAAATAAAAAAGTAATAGATCCCAGACAGTAAGCTTCATGGATACGAAATCTTGCAACAGCTGTGCTTGAACTGTTCCAAGATTCCGTGTCTGTCAGATGGTCTATTTGTGCATTGCTCGATTGCGTTTGTATGAAACTTAACTTCTGCAGTTTCTTTTTTGACATATACCTGACCATTTCAATGCCACTGAGCCCGATTTTCGGCTGTTCTCAACCAACCGCTGCCAGCCACTTTGCGTATATCTTTTTTTTAAATATTAAATGGAGGCAAACGAGCAGGCGGGTCATCTGATGGAAAGTAATCACCGCCGCCCATGGACACCCGCAAAACCAAAGTAATCGCAGATGCGTTACCGGCCTCGAGGAAAAAGTTTGATCTTGAGGAGGGAGTAGGAATTGGGAGGGGGGAGGAGTGAGAGATGGGCCTCCGGTACTTTCACTCACCGGACGAAACACAACAGCAACGAGTGCCATTGTTTCACGCCGATATTCTGTGAAACGGTGGTATAACGCCGGTCGAGCCGGCCCATTTCGTGCTGCACAAAGCGTGGCTCTACCAATCAGACAGTGTCACTCATTTAGCACCACCCAGGGGTCACGTGTAGGGTCTCAAGGGTAAACCTACGGACGCGAGTAACTTTAACCCCCAATATCGTCTCTCCACCGCTGGAAGGCGTCCTACACTACGTTTTCCGAGTCGCAGTATCCACTCTAGAATACGTTATCGGTCCTGCGGCTAATGTTGTTGAACGTTGCATGGTAATCCTGCAGTGGCGTGCCAGACTTGTATTATGGAAAAACCAAGCCACTGTGATTTGTTCAGCGTCAGACTTATTTCTTGCTGTCCGTGGCTCGTAAGCTCGTTTGTTTAGTTCAGGGTTTAATAGGGTTGTCGTGGGTAAGTTAAAATATTTAACCGCAGTTACTAAGTCAGCGTAGATAGAGATTTTAGTTTTAAAATGAAAATGAGTTCATGCACGGTTTTTGCGATAAGTGGACTGCATTAAGTGCCTTATGCTATTGAGTAATCTAATGTTCGTTATTGTTGTTCTTATCCCTCGGTTTGGTTATACCTTTTAACCGCCTCTGTGGTCTAGTGGTTAAGAGGACCGGTTAGACCCAGAGGTCTCGGATCGAACCCGACAGCGGAGGTTACATGTTTGTGTAGGTACTCGGTTCGGTTGGTGGTAAGACTTGCTTGTCCACCTGGCTAACTACCACCATCTTGTCTTAATATGTCGCCATAACATCAATGTTTGTAGCATTGTTGTGTTCCGGCAGCTAGAGTAGAGATAGCTAGTGCCTCATTAGTTGAGCATTCCGGGTGAAGTGCGCTTCCACCATTGGCCTTATCAACCCTTAACATCAGGTAAGATCAAAGGCACTGTGCTTACCTGTGAAACATATTTAAAAAAAACTTTAGTTGTACCACAATTGAGTAATAAAACTCTCATGCTTCTAAAACTGTCACCTAACGTTTTATGGTTTAAGGATTACTTACACCCGTATTTATTAACAAGCCATTACTTAGCAATTACTTTGTTCTTAGAAATGCCAATAAGATTTAATTTCATTGTATAAACAAGTAACGTTTAAAAATTAATTAATTAATTAGAAAAGAAGTTTTCTTATTAAATTAATTTAAATTATTATAAATATTCTCAAATTCATAAGTTTTATATTATTTTAGACATAACACAAACTTTCACACGGAATATAACCTCAAAACTAGCTTCTCACATGCTTGTCACTATGAATTCTTTGAGAAATCTCACTAGATTGCTTGAGTAAAGATATTGGTGACTATAGCCTGGCAAACAGCCGGTTTCTCGAACGCTGATCAAATCCCAAATCAGTTGACAAAGCAATTAACTTGACACACTGCTCAAATCAAATCGGGTTGCATGAACGCTGATTACACAAAAATTAGCTAATCAATGATCATCCTACGATTATCAAATCAGTGTATATTTTCATTCAATCATTCACTCCTAAACGTCAAAAATGTCACATGCTTTTGCCGCGAATCTTTGTTTGCTTACGTTTGAATATTATATTGTAAAATATTTTTGGAAATTGAAAGAAAACCAAGCTGATAATTATGACGGTAAAGCTATCAGCAGAGGAAAAAACTATACTGAAAGAGAAAAACTAATACTGACTGCTTTAGTTGACAAGTAAGAGCCGTTTTCCAATTCCTTTTCACCAATTTTTTCTCCTTTGATTTCTTCTTTAATTGTTTATAGAAATATTATATATAAGTATTATGCTCAAGCGAAAGGGGCCCTACACAACATAGGTGATCCCAGGCTGATATGATGATTAGTTTGGTGACATTCTGCCTCCATGCCTTGGCGAGTTTTGAATATAAAAATAATGGGAGTCCTGGCATATTTTCATACGAATCCAGGAGGTGATGAGTAGCAGCAAACACTGGCTGCGATTTCACCAGTTTTCAACCACCCGTCTGCCAAGTGTAGAAATATTGTGATGGTCAAAGTGACGAAGAACTGCTTCATCACTTTGATATCTATACCTCCCTATTGTAGAAATTATTACGTGTATGGGTAAAGAAAACAAGTATTACAATTTGGTAGATACTAAAATTACAAAAACACAAATGTTGAAAAAATTTCCACAACGGATTCGAACCCGCATCCCTCTGACATACCGGGTCAGGCTTGTTAGAACCACGATAGCTCAATTGGAAGAGCACCTGACCCGGTATGTCAGAAGGGCGCAGGTTCAAATCCCTCTCGTGGAAACTTTATCAACATTTGTGTTTTTGGTAGATACTATTTTAACTCATAGTCAATAATTGAAAATAAATGCAAAAACGTCCTTGAGGGTCCAGGTGTGTTTTCCTCATCAGATTCACTGCTGCTGCTCACTGTTACATCCGAAAGCGACATCCTAAATTATTAGAGGTTATTTTAATTTACAAGTATATTTTTTATTGATAAAACGAACCGTAAGTATTGTGAAATATAATAAAAACCACTTTTGGAGTACCAACCTGTTGAATTTTTCGATGTACCTGGTTTAGAACTTAGCAAAACATATCAATTTGTAGTAATTATTTCAGCTAATTAGAGCAAAATCACCGATTAGTTGATCGTTGATTTGACAAGCGCTTGACCAAAGAAAAATGCCTAATCAGCGTTTCAGAAACCCATTTTGATGTTTGACGCTTGTCAAATCGCTTGATTTACTTCAAATATTTGACAGATTTGTCAACTAATCTCTGTTCAAAATTAAAGTACGTAATCAACGTTCAAGCAACCCAAATTACACTTGATTAGAGATTTGATCATTGATTAGCTAATTATGAAGATGATCAGCGTTCGAGAAACTGGCTGTAAGAATTCTAACTTTTGACGTTTCTAACTTAATCGGTTAACTAAAGAAAATAATCCCCTTATTCATAAAAACTATTTAAGCATAATTTAGTTAATCATTGTTTTGTCTCTTTTTCTCAAATTCAAAATGACGTTTGTGTGACGTTGACAAAACAATATTTAACAAAATAATGCTTAAATAGTTTTCATGAATAAGGGGGTTAATGTTTACTTAAGCAATTATTTTTGCTTCTGTATGTGCTTATGCTCGTAGTATGAGCTTTTACTCGTTTATGAATACGGGTGTTAGAGCTTATCGGTTCGTTGGTAAAAACGGGCATTTGTCTACTGACATTACATAAATGATCTAAATGATTATGTTTTGTTAGAGATACAATAGCCGATTATCTTAATCTTGTAATTAAAGGAGATTACTTTT
>CAUJAO010000433.1:0-31009 GCA_963082485.1 Eudonia mercurella
GAAAGCACGAAGATACTGATGAATATATTATATTCGGCGCAAAGCTACGCAAGCGCCTCAGATCAAAGCGCAGCCTACAATTCCAACATGTACTCGTGATATACTTACCTCTTCTTGTTATGTGACAGTGTGGAATAAATCAAAACTTGCAATTCGCGCATTAGATAATCGTTTGGAGACATTTACCTACATTGCAGATTAAATAATAGTTAGTACGTACCTATCTATACTCTGTATCGTTCAGATGCGTGCCCATTGCCCAATGAAAGCGCGCATTAATGTTATTAGTAAAGATTCCTATGATAGCCAGCAGCGTTATGGCAGGCCTTTGTGCCTAAGACGGTTCCGCGCATAAACCGAGCGGAAAGACCGCGTGGCTGTGGGAGACGCGTGCGCAGAATCTAATATGCTTCCATACTAACAACGCTTTTTAGAATAAAATTAATAAAAACGAACAAGCCTTTACCCAGCAGCGGTGGGATTCTCATAAAAGCACACACACGCGAACAGGCGAAATGACCCTATTCACATACCTAAGTCAGACATAAAAGGAGAGCTCAAGACAAAAACAAAACTTTTTCGTGGTACACGGTAATGTGTTGAAATAAGGCGCCCTGCTGTATTATTATCCTCTTCGCAGAGAAAAATTCGGAGAGGTGGTACAATACAGTATGAACGAAATCACTGATAATTTTAATTAAAATTAATAGCTCAATCGGCACGAATTTGATAAATATAATTATAAAATTGAAATGTAGGTATTGAGTAATCATGCGTTTACTTCATTTGTTATTAAATTTACCGTAAATTAAACTCTAATATTGTAGCAGGATATTAGTAATAATATAATATAATAGGAGTAATATTGTACCGAAAGTGCCTAAGTTCAGCTTCATATATCTGGAGAACAGGGCATTTCGAGACAATGCTATGTATGCGGCCCTAATAAACACCCATAGATTAACCCTACAAAATATCAAGCTGAGATCTGCCAAGACTTGGTACTTGAACATGCTAGATATCGTCTAATATATTTTTTTAATATTAAATTTTTCTCGTATAATATATTTACAAAAAAATTGCCGTAATGACATCTGATCGCCTTAATTACGGCTATCGGTTCGCATAAAGAAAATAATGATATACTAACAAAAAAAGTCCAATGTCCGCAAATCTGAAATCCGTCTCACTGTGCCTCGGGTTGTTCCGCTCCCGACGCGCTTGCGTGAAAAAACATCCTCTAGAAAACCTCTGACGGTGTTTCGATCACACGGCTGGTTTTCTTTACGTTCCTCGCCGGCTGCCCCCAAAGTCAGGGGGTTCCCTACATGAAATCGAAAGTTGCGACATCTAAGGTCACGTCAGCCAAAACGGTGCGTCGAACGGTCATCAAACCGATGCCGATGGTACGCCACATCGAATGTCGTGGAATATATATATAATGATGAGGTAGGGTAGTTAGTAGGTCTAACTTGACATTGCGTCTAATAAAACATGTAGGCGTAGAATGGAGATCATGCAGTTGATATTATCTACTACTAAAGGAAAACAAATTAACAATATTGTTTTCTAAAGTTTACGCGAACACTACACATTTAAATGAAACAACTTTTACGGATCTACTCGCGTTTATTTTATACTTTTTAATGTTTGTCCTGACGTTTCGAACCCTTTCGGGTTTTTGACACGGTCACACAAATACACCATCAAAAAGTATTTTAGGTAAAAGCGACTAGTCAATTCTGGGTGTCATTTTAGGACTGCCAATACATATTACCTGCTTTTTGGCAGGATTAATTAGAAGTCCATATGTTTTGCTCCACATAGATATTGTAGTCAAGTCAGTGTTTAAGGTGGTGATAGCTATACCTTATTGATCCACTGGAGCTTGCGTATAAATTTGTAAGTCGTCTGCATAAAAATGGTAGGAAGAAGTTAATTGATTTGAGATAGAATTGATGAATATGGCGAAGAGCAAAGGAGATAAAACGCCACCCTGCGGCACGCCAGCAGAAGTATTGCACCAACTAGAGAAAACGTCATCAAAACGAATTCGCTGCCGGCGTCCAAACAAATAGCTACGAAACCAAGCCAATCACGAAAGGAGATATGTTAATCGAGCGCAGTATGCCAAGCAGAACGTCAAAGTCTACGGTATTAAAAGCATTACTAAAGTCAAGTAAAGAAAGAACCGTGACATTTCCATTCTCCATGCCTAGCCTTATGCCGTCAGAGATTTTAGCCAACGCTGTAGTGGTGCTGTGGCCAGAGCGAAAACCTGATTGGTAGGGGTTTAGTAAAATATTTTTACAAAGGAAGAGGCTGAGTTGGTTGTGGACAAGGCGCTCAAGGACTTTGGATAGGGAAGGTAAAATTTAGATAGGACGGAATTCTTGGAAAGATGTTGGTTTGGACTTCTTGGGTAGGGGAATGATCTAGGCTTCCTTCCAAGCGGTGGGGAACGTAGCACTTGATACCGAAAGATTGAGAATATAGGAGATGACAGGAAGAATTTCATCAAGGATGGGTAATATCATCTTCCGACTCACACAGTCAGCACCCACAGCGTTAGACGATATTGACATTGACATAACTCTTCTTAACATCACAATCAGTGAAAGGACAAAAGACGAACAGTGGATAATTAGGGCTGGAAATACTTGAAAGAAATTTATTTTATTTTTAGAGTTTATTTTGTCTATAAAAACGGGTTAGTTCCGCTATGGTATGGTTCCGCTATGGCATCATCACAAAATGCCTACCAAAAAGTCCCGCTTTGGTACCCTTCAGTTTCTGGGACTGACGAAAAGAAAAGTCTTACGATGTTTTATGAAAATACGTGTGTATTTTCATAAAATACTCACATACTCATTAAAAGCAGAAAATTTTGATAACCTGCACATAACTATATAATCTGTGACCTGAAGTTATCAATATTTTATCATAACTCTTCTAATTAATGTTATCGCAAAGTTGCAACTGTAATTCGGACACTAAAACGGCAATCATACTGCCTCTCTCTATTTACATAAAAACAAAAGAAAAGGACTAGATAAGAATTTGAGGAAGGGCTTGTTCCTATTGTTTTCCCGAAAAAACCGGTTGGTCAGGTTGTGTTAATAGAAGAAATAATATTAAATGCAGTGGATATGTAACTCTTGACAATATCTATACTAATATTATAAAGCTGAAGAGTTTGTTTGTTTGTTTGTTTGTTTGTTTGTTTGAACGCGCTAATCTCAGTTCGAATTGAAAAATTCTTTTTGTGTTGAATAGTACATTTATTGAGGAAGGCTATAGGCTATATTACATCACGCTATGACTAATAGGAGTGGAACAGTCGCTAATTAACGCGGGTGAAACCGCAGGGCACAGCTAGTAAATCATATAATTTAAAAAAAAAATAAACAGTCATCAACGCGTGCCAAATTTTGAAGACAATGAAGTTCAAATAACCATAAGTGAGTGCAAAAAAGAAGTTAGTTCAAATTACACATCGGTACAGAAGATTTTTGAAAAACATATGCGAAGCATAAAAGACAAAGGCCTTACAGGAAATGTTTCTGACTACAAAACATTAAAAACAATATTATACAGACATATCAAAATTAACTTATCATTCCGAACTTTAAAAAAAATAGGTTTAATGTTTAGTTTTATTTCGTAGTTTTAATTTGCAATTCTTAATACTTTTTCTCGGTTGTTGATTTTGTAATTAATATTTTTTTTCCAGTTGTTGATTATTTATATTGGTAATTAATAAGTTTACATTGTAATTAATATTTCTTTCCAATTATTGATTATTTGTAATAAATATTTTGAATGAATACAAGACTGATTCAACATTGCAAACAGCCCCCCAACCGCGTAACACTCTCGCTTTCGATCGCTTTGTAGGCGAAGCCCTCGCCTCGCTTTCTAATATAATATCGAAATATAATATCGAATAATATCGAAAGCTATAGCCTATAGCTTTCGATATTGCTTTCATATTGCTTTCGAAATGACAAGATGACGCCTCCTCCTCGCCTCGCCTTCAAAGCGATCGAAAGCGAGAGTGTAAGGCGGTCGACCCCCAGACTTTATTTATTTACACTCCTAAAAGACTGTCCGGTAAAGATTAAAAAGTTATACTTTTCTTTTCAATTGTACCTTCTATTGTTTGACGTAGATCTAATAGATGAGTACCATAGTGGGACTTTTTGGTAGGCATTTTGCGAGGGTGCCATAGCGGAACCATACCATAGCGGAACTAACCCATAAAAACCTACTTATTTTAATTTTTTCAACGTCATAATTAATCGATACCACAACCTTTGGATGCCAAGACTTTCGCTGTGTTAACCATTAGATTCAGTAATGGTTCGACATTGAGACATTCTATGTAGCGACATTGGATGTGGCGTACCATCGCATCGGTTTGATGACCGTACGACGACGCACCGTTTTCGCTGATGTCGCAACTTTCATTTCATTTAGGGAACCCAAAGTCAGGTGACGCTCGCTCCAAAAATAATACACCAGCCTGGTGTCGTCAGTTTAATTTACCTAAAAAGTTTTCTGTGCTACAATTAAGCTAAACAGATAATTTCAATGATAATTGTGGGTACAAGGGTAAGAGAAAACCTATAATTGAATGACGCAGCGCGCGGCGCAGTGATTGGCCAGCAGCGGCCAATGTCGCTGGGGTTCTTTGACTCGGCCTCCGATCCTATTAGCTCCCACTAATCCAGTTACCAATACCAATGAAGCTACACCACTGGCTTATCACAAATCTTTCCATTCACAAATTTTCTTTCGTAAAGATAGATGATAACAAAACAACCAATAGTGTTGTTTTATTAGATCTGTCAGTAAAAAACACACCCTCTAAAAAAGGTATGTTTGTTGCAACTTGACTATGATATGCGTGTCGTATTTTCGAGCTAGACAAAGTAAATTATCAATTTAATAGGTGCGATACGTGCACGTAGTGGGCGGTGCCGGCTTCGCTGCGTTGCACAATCCACACCGGACAAATAGCAAAGTAAAGCCAGTTATCGTGCTCACGAATGCACAATATTACACAGCACATTAATTATTACAAGTCTAATGCAACAGACTATGCCATGCAGACTTGGTCACTTGGTACACATAGTACCTACCTATTTGAATACGTTACACGATGATTTTTTAGAAATTACTTATTGTCAACAAGTACCTACCTATCTCATAGATTAAGCTTGATCGATCCCATACAGATGTTAACTGCAGCATATCAGGAATCAATCTTCCCAATATAAATAATTAGGAACCTACTAACAAAGCAAAGGAGACAGTGCAGATTGTCAATAGTTTATTTTTGTAAAATTAAAACCCTCTCAACCATTCAAGGAGCCACTTAAGTCATGAAAAAAATAAGTTTTGCCATATGTAGTAAGAACCCAGAGAGGTCCTTCTTGTGTGATTTTAATGTTTTTTTCTAGACACACTTGTTAGAGACAGACAACGATATTATTTTAAAAGCGTAAAGCATAGATAGATTAATAAACAAGACGAAGTAGAATTACATAAAGGATGAGTGAAGTATCAGTGCACGTAAAGATAATGGTTATAAACAATGTTGTTAATGATATTTAAATCGAAGCTGGTTCTTGTAAAGACATTCTTATTACCTTTAAGGTTACTTATGAACGTTTGGAAGTATATCAAATAAACAGACTACAGAACAAGTCTTTGTACAGACCTACCTCGCCGAATAAAACCTTTTTATTTATAAAAATAAACAAACAGAAAGTTGGTTCCATTAATTTATCCTGATTCTTGCCGAAAAATATAGAAATACTTATAAAATCTGCTGTTATACACCTACATTTGGACAATGAGCGCCGCTACCGTTACAGAAGCACAATCAGAGCAGAGAACAGTAAACTAAGCGCACAAACAACAGCGGCACAAAATAAGGAGACTGCAGAAGGTAAGATTCCTTACATGACGCGCTTGAGCAACGCACACATAGGCCCTCTCTCTCACAGCAAAAGCCTTAACTCGGACTGTTGTGAAAATCCGTGAGCGTGAGAGGTTATTACCTTCTTTAGGCTTACATTCTGCAGTCTCTTTATTTTGTGACAGCGGAGACGCTTGTTAACAACGACGTTCGCGGCGGCGGCGGCCGGCGGCGGCGTCCTGAGCCATACACTCTAGTAAGCGGCAAAATATTCACGAGTGTCGTCTAATTAAATCACATATCACACCCATAGGTCTGCTGAACAATGCGTCGGAGGCGAGGCTACACTTGCAACACTAGCATATCGGATTTTGCAATATCTACTTTATCTCAGTTCAACAAGGGTCATTTGAAGATACTATTGTTGTGTTAGTCATCACAACAATAGGCCATTACAGTCACCTCGAACGTTTGTGAAGCGTCTATGTAAATATCATGGAATCAGCGAATTTGCAACTTTACCAATCACTCTAACAAATTCAAACGCTCTCTAGTGTTTGATTTGCAAAATTAGTAGAGTTGAGGATTCAAGTGTTTATCGACTGTGACCATATTGTATAATAATAACGGACAAGATAATCAACATAGTTTACAAGCGGATCGCGCGCATAGCGGTGCGGTGACGTCACGTACGGCGGCGCGAGCGGGTAACGCCGCCGGGCCGCACATCGCCCATGACTCACCTCCTACCGCGAACTGAATGACGACTTTACCTCTACGTATTCTGTGCTGTGACCTTACTTTACAAACAGTGTGGATTTTTACAATCTCTACAACGGGAAAACGCTTGGCTTCCATCCATCTTATGGATGGTACTCGGAATCCCCAGTCATTGAGGATCGACACTAAATTGTTCTCAAATATCTTGGCGTTTACTTATTAACTTTCTACTGCAATATAAAAGTAGATACAGTAACAGTTGTACGTCGTAGAATGCAATTTGTCGGTTGTATTTGTATAACAGCAACCGCAGAGGAACGGATTGCTAAGCCACGGTAATATTATCTATGTTAAGTCCGCCGCGGCGCTAATCCGTCGAAACGACCTTCGTGATAACAACGACCATTCTCAAATTTCCCTCACAAAACCAAACTGTAAATCTGACTAAAATAAGGCAGATTGGTCACATCAAACATTTATGTTTATCGAACACTGCATTTTTAACTTGACAAAAGTTATCCGATAAATTATCCTAATAAATATCAATAGTGCGAGTCATATCATATTATTACCTACTTGTTTTTACAAAATTAAGAAATGCATAACATTTCGGGCGATTGTTTGTAACAATATTAGCGTCCTTAGCGGACAGCTAAGGAGTGCAATTCCCTTTCTGCGGATTTGTTTTCCGATACAACCTGGACATTTTTAGGCAAGAGTGAATTGCATGCATTGTCTAGGCAAGTATGCTACATCCTAGGCCGTATCATCACTTACCATCAGGTGAGATTACGGTCAAATACTTAATCTAAATATTATTTTAAAAAAAACTATATTTGGTAGGTAGATATTTTGTTTTGAAAAAAATTTATTACTTTGCAGTTACTGCTGATCGATTGTAATCTAGGAATCTCTAACAGCCGAAATTAATTAGGTTATCTCTGGTAAGAGATAGGCCTATATTAGTTTAGTTACCGAGCAACCGCTGTTATTTTCCGATAAATAACAGAAATAACTAACCAACATATCCCTAGTAGGCCCATCTCTTGCTGAGGATAGGTTATTAATTTCGGCTGTAAATGTTTAGCGAGAGACAAGCACGAATGTAGTAATACACGTTTGTCGTTCGAATACAGTCTTGTTATTATCAATTGATCTTATCTTATCTTATCTTAGTGGGGCCTGCCGAGGTTTCCCTTTCGCAGCAACACTTCGACCCATCGGGATCTTTTGTGCAACCCAATCTTTTCACTCCTCTTCCTCTGTAAAGATAGATGCCATAAGCTTGGCAACGTCCTTAAGAGCGAAGATCCTGAAGGCCTTCGGTTTCGGATAAGGAGTTAAGGAGTCCCATTCTTTTCCTAGCCAGAGAGTGGTAGTCACACAGTAGGTGCTGCATTGACTCTGTTTCCTCCCCACAAGCCCTACACAAGCTATTTGTCGATAGATGCATTCTGTGGAGCACTTGTTTTGTGGCATATTGCCCTGTCCAGGCACCTATGGTTAGTCGGGCCTGCCTTCTACTGCCTCCGCATATGAACTTACTCCGTCCTAAAGCGTTTTCGCCTAGGAAGCATTTGGAGTGTTTCATACCCGGCTGCTCTTTCCATTCGATGCTGTGCTTGTTTACGATGTGATCTTTTAAGGCCTTGTTAATGGTACTTGGTGCAAGTGACTCGAACGGCTCAGGACCAATGAGCTGGGTCTCCGAGCCCTCCCTGGCAAGTGCATCCGACATCTCGTTGCCATGGATTCCCATATGGCCTGGGACCCACATCAATCTCACCTTGTTATGTCCACCTAGTTTGTTTAGAGCTTTGGTGGTTTCTAGAACAAGGCCAGAGTCGATCCGGGGCGATACGAACGACTTGAGCGCAGCTTGGCTGTCACTCAGATATTGCGGTTTTTCATAGCTAATTCTATATTCTGCATTGCGCATAGGAGAATTGCGAATATTATTGTGCGCGCGGTTCCGCTGGCACAATTCGTCTAGACCGCTCGACCGCCGCCGCACAGTGGCCGGCGCCGCTGCTGGGGTAACGTTACCTTACCGTGGTAACGGCAACTTAGGAATCTCGCGTCGCCGTTGTCGTCGCTGCCACGCGGTCTGTAACATCGGCCACCACGCCCACCGCCCGCATGCACCGATTCGCAAGACCTTAATCGAAGCTCGCATATCGTTAACAGTTTAGTGCCGATAGTTTACTACGGTATCGGCACTTTCTGCTCAGTCGTCGTCTGTCGGTCGTAATACATCGACTACATTGGCATTTAAATAAACGCTAACAGAAATGGTAAAGCACCTCTAGCTATAGTTAGACAGATGTTAGTACATTGGGAGACTGATTCATCAAACACCACGCTGCTGGTCCAAAGCGGGTTGGTGAGCGGTTGGTGGTGTTATTTAAGTACTATCTAGGTACTGCAATTTCATGGACTATCAAGGGCAACTCGGCTAATAAGAAATGCAAGCAAATCTTAAGTGGGCTGGATGAAACACACACTAGGCACTCTGGTCTGGCGATGAGTTCTGCTGACAGGTGATGTTTGTTTGCGTAGGTAGGGTACCTATGGTAGTCATATACCTAGTACTAGACCAGACGTAGGTTGGTAGTAGAGCTGAAGTAAACAAACATAAATAAGTTGTGGGTTTTTTAATACTTTTACCTATAAAAGCTTTGTTCATCGAACAACTACACATATTACACATAGTGACAATTAAATATTTAGATTACTTTCTCCAAGTCATGTGGCATATTTCTAATTTATGTTTTATAATAATTGATGCAATATCATACCTATCACTCACGTTTCACGTAGATAATTTATAAAAATCTTCTCACTATCATTCGCATACAGTATAATATTGAAAGTGTGTGAATGTAACCTAGATAACTAGCTGACAATGAAGCTGGCAAACTGTCAGGAGGTAATGCAACAGTTAATAATGGCAACTAAACAATGGAAGCATCGCGCAGACGGACGGAGAGCCATCTTGATCGGGGGGCGCTCGCCTCTGACTGCTGCCGATGCAACTCCAGGAAACGCTTGCAATAGCTAATAGAATCTCATCAATTGCTAAAACTAAAACTCATTTAAATAATAAAAATGGTTTTATACTTTTTTTATTTATTTTATTTTTACAAAGCTTTGTTAGGAAATACTGAAACAGACAGTGTAAAATGAAAAATGCCCCGAATATGTAGATGTCCCAACCAAGTGGACATCAAAATTTCTAAATTCAATTCAAAATTCAAAATCATTTATTCAGTTTAGGCTACAAGTAGCTCTTATGAATGTCACTATGCCTTCGGTTCGTAAGTCTACTCTGGGCGGGAGATCTTGTACTGAGAAGAACCGGCAAGAAACTCAGCAAGTGTCCAGCTCTTTTCTCGTCAGCGTCAAAAATATTGGAAAATGCCCTATCATAGCAGGACACTTTCCATTACAATAAACACCGAAAATATAGAAGACAACCACAACATGTAAAAAAAACACAAAATAAAAAATATACGATAACAAATTTGCATCAGCGTGACAGGTAGTGTACGGTACGTACGGGCGCACTCGGCTGCACTCGCGAGCCGGCCTGGGGCCTGGGGCGGGCGCACCGCGCGCCGCAATCAATAACAGCTGTGATATATAATAATTATTGTAGGTAGGTACCTAACTGACACTTTAATCAGAGTGTGGGCGGGGCCCTCTGCACGCTCTAAACTAGGTGTATATTATTTTTGTTCATAATAAATACTATGCACTCTACTATTATCAGCTTATGTTTATATTCCTTCTATGGATGGATAGGGATAACGGGCCATAAAACCACCACGCGGGCCCAGTGCGAATTAGCCGGGACCTATTTCCTTTTCCCATGGAGAGTTTTTATCAGAGAATTAATGTTACTGAGCTGAAATATTAGTGGGTAGAATTAGTGAGTTATATACATAGTTATGAGTGATGGAAAAATAATAACAGAAAGAAGGTAACAATGGGTGCAAGTAAAAAGAAACTAAATTATAAAATCAATTAAAATACATACAAAAAGAAAATAAATATAATTAACAGAGTTTATGCAATTTAAAAAGCAAAATAAATAAACATAGCTAAGGTGAATTCAGAAAATGACTGCGAACCTGACCCTTTTACGACTCCGACGTGCGAGCACTCCTGATGCGCTCAGGCAAAGCATTCCATAAACTAACACCATGCACATCCTCGACACAAAATAGGGACTGCCGATAACGGTTGTCTGAGTCTTACTAGGATTAACAGTAAGATCAAAAGACTTGCTCCAGTTATAAGAGATCACCTTGAAATCTTTGTTGGTAACAACAGCATGAGAAAGGTCTGATAATGGTATAGCACAGCATAAAAGTGATAGGAACATGAAAGGGTCATGTGCCGTCGCATCGTCGTAAGGAGACGGAGCGGCCAGCGAGAACTGCCAGTATTTTGTTTGTACAGTCAACCCCATTGATCAGCCATATCAGGTCCACCATATTACGCTTGGGTAACTATGAATCTACCGGCTACACAGAGCTCTGTTTACGTCTGATACTGATAACTACTGGTCGTCCAATCACCTAGGTATAACTGTAGAAAAAACTATTAACCATTTAGGTACGACAAATGAAAAGAGATTTTTTGAAAGTTTAAGTCATTCATAATGCATTCTCCGGCAAAGTCGGCGCTGAGACACTCGCCATGATAATTAAGGCTAATGATATTAAAAGATTAATGTAATGGTATCCACTTATATCTAACAATCGAATATTGTTCAGTTCATTATTGAATTGAATAATCAACCTATCGTCGGTACATTGTTACACCGACGTTCCCATGCCGATAATAGTACAAACGGCTGCAGGCACTTAGACGCAATTAACTTTAATAAATCTTCAAATAAAATGAATCCCAGTATTGTAACAGTCATGTGATCATGTCACGTTTGAAAATTTCCGAAAACATCACAAGTATGTATCCGCGAGCGATGTTGGTAAAACCTATTACTGAATCTGTGGCGTGGCGTTAATCGGCGCTATCTGTCATCGTGCCGCACTTGACTAGGTAATTATGCGCTGTTATTATGATCGATACTTTCTCAGAATGGCCATTTTACAGATACCCATGCTCTTTAAAAAATATCGTCAAGTGGAATCATCGACAAGACGATGTAACAAAAATCGCACAAAACATATGGTGTACGAATTCATTGTTACTTACTTTCTTAATAGTCTTTCTGAATAAACTTGAATGAACTGCACGGAAGAGATAGGTTAGGTACGTTCATTAAGTCTATAAATGTCCCAAAACTGGGCTCAGGCCTTCCTACATGAGCTTACCACAACTTCCTACCATGGATTTGTGCACACGATGGCTCGTCGAAGTAGGTTGACGCCTACCACCACAGCATGACTGGAAATTGTTGCCAGTTGGACCTGCCCAGGTGGTGGTTTAAATAGGTACACTAACATAGTTAGGTGTAAGTTTTTTTATTAACAAACTTGTTTATTGGTATGGTTGGTATGTATATGTTACTTTGTAAGGTATATATCTATTGGCTTGTTATTGTGTACTTAATTCATTTTGTTGCCTGAAAATAAACGAATTTTATTTGTTTATCTATATACATTAATGACTTGTCCTGAGTCAGGACAAGTCATTACATGTAAATATAGATAAACAAATCCTGACTGATTCATCACCGACGAGCCGAAACCGCTGCAGCCAATTAGATGAGGACGCGGACGGTAGGTTAATTGAGTGACGTAACCAGCCACTAAAAAAAGGATTTTACGGAAATCATACCCTAAGGAGGTCAAATAGGGGGTGAAAGTTTGTATGAAAGTCCGTCAATTTTGAAGTAAAATACATGAAAATTGGTATTTGGCTTTTTGAAAAGAAATAAAGAATGCTACTTTTACTACTTGCATAGTGCAACCGGTGCAGCGCGGGCGCGAGCGGTATGTTCTACAAAAAGTCGGTAATTCGGGATGCCGAATTTTTATTCTAGTAGAGTATAAAAGTTAGTGGTAGAGAGTAAAAGTAGTAAATTTTTTATATTGGTCCGATTAAGTACTTCTCAATGAATATTTCAGTCTATTTTCCACCTTTATTTTAACAATATTCAAATAGTTATTTGTGTTTTTTTTGTTTTACGTTATCGTGGTAATGCCACGCTGGCGCTGCAAGAAGGAATGACTTACGGCGATACTTAAGTAATGGTTTCATTGAAAAATAAAAAATAAAAATAGTCTCTTAAATTTTTAAACTGTATTTTGGTTTTAACTAAAGGTCAATGAATGATTAATCATACGTTCTCATCATAATGATGGTGAACAACAGAAATAGGTTGCTTCTGCCTTATCATAAAAATATAGATAGATAGTTTAAGTTACAACAATCATATTGTAACCAACTAACTTCCTATCACTTCAAACAAATTAAACGTAAATATAGACCATTATTAATGTAAATAGGTAACAAAGAATTTATGAATAATACGTAAAAAATACGTGGGAAACGCGGTAATGCCGGACGAGGTAATGACGAATTGGCAAAAAATGTTTGGACTCAAAGGAAAACAGTTAACTTTTCGAAAAATTCTACTTTTTACCCCTACTTATACATAATCTCTAAACCTTTGCATTCAAAGATAACATTGGGATACATACCTCATTGAGTTATAGATTTCGGATGAATTCCGCTTCTCGATAGTAAACTCACGGGAAAATTTATTTTGAATTTGTTAAAAAAATTCGCGCGACGTCCTCTAAATCTGGCTTCTATCGGTCGATAGGTTAACAAGGGAGGCGGGGAATTCAACGATACACGACTTGGCGACGATTCGCACCACTTAGGATGCGTTCAAATTATTGCCGCGGTAATTCCTCTCACTCGGTAGTAACTTTATAAATATCAAAAGAATTATGATAGACAACAATTATTTTACTTCCAATTTTACATGGCGATAGAGTTTTTATTAGTTTAGTATTACAAGATAAGTTGCAATTTCAACGACATAGTTTGTAGTAGAAAAAATATAATCTGTAAAACTGAAAAATTTATGAAGGTAAGGAATTTCATAGGGTCTTTTAATTTTTTTTGATACTTTCGGTAACATTTTGTTAATTATGATTAAGGTACCTTACGCGTGATTCTATTTAGAGTCATGTCGCCAGTATCCAGAACCAAAATCTTCTAATTTAAATAAAATTTTGAAACGTGAATAGAATTACCGACATTTTGTGGAACATGACGGGCGCACCTGTCTGGCGCTCGCGACAGGGTGCAGCAAGGCGCCGGCCACTGCCGGCATAGTACGCACTCATTACGTACCGTTAGGTGATGCTACTGATACTCTCTGCAATTTCATGGTCACATCATTTCATGTAGGTCAGACTTTTAGGGCTCTTTCAAGTTAGGCGTTTCGTGTCGTGCGCCTGGCGTTTAATATGAAACCGCACGGCAGCCAGCCAGCAGCGGTCCGACATGAAACGTCTAAATTGAAAGAGCCCTAAGTAGATATCATAAATTTCATGAGACACCCAGTACTACATTGTAACAAACACGATACGAACATATTAATATCTATGAAGCTGTAACATGTACAATTTGTAAACCAGAGGAAATCAAAAGAAAGTTTGAAATACGACTTGGTGGTTCAAAACAACGCTTTCCAGTAACACATTTGTGGGTCCGACCACGCAGACAATGAGTACGCGCTTATGTACGACTTTAATTTTGAGGTCTCCACGCGGTTTCACTTTACTGCTATACTTCTACATTTGTTCATTTAACATTGACCTACATAACACTGATATTATGATTATAATACATATGCTTCTAAATTACTTATATAAGCTGTTAGTTTTCCTGAAATGAATAAATAAATTAACTAATTAAGACTAATAAATAACTTTAAAATTAAAGAACACGCTATTTTTCTTTGAGTTGAAATAATTTGAACATGGATAACGACACACATGGATCATGCATGCGCATGCGTCGTTGCGGCGTCGGGCGTTTCGATGGTTGCAATGCAAAAGAGCCTAGCTAGCTACCTCACCCTACCTTCACCCCGCCCGATCCTCTAAATGTCACTACACATTTACAGAATACACCAAACATGCACACTAGCTTAGGTCCAAGACACCGTACTCGTAGAACAAGGGTACGAAGAACCGGTTCACACGCGCTCTATACCAGGTACAGACATGTACCTGGGCGCTTCTCTCCTCCTCCACGGCCCGGTCTACCCGAGCCGAGGTCCGAGCCTTTAGAGGCGCCCTCGGGTGGTTCCGCCCCCCGATCCGAACCGAACCCTTCGGAGAATCTAGTAGGGCACGGGGACGCGCACTAGTGCGCGATGCCGTTCCCTCTAGAAAACCTCCAAAGGTGATTCGTTTCACACGGCTTGAGGGACCCTTTACGTTCCTCGCCGCCCCCAAAAAAAGCCCGGTGAAGCTGAAAATGCCGTCTGAGGCAATCAGCAAACTCTCTCAAAAAAAAAAAAAAAAAAACCCTACCTTCCAAGTTTTCATCGTGGGGAGACATTCTGTTATTATGACACAGAGTAAGAAAATTTCTCATTAGCTGTCCTTGCATCTACGTCCGCGAGGATATTAGCTTCTGTATCTTCTGCAAAATCTAGGATATGTTTTAAAAAATTAAAAAATAGTAATGTTCTATTCTTTCTACATAGAGAAGACTGGAACAGGGTCTGCCTCGCGCTTAATGAACCAAACATCGACTGCACCGACCAAAGTAGCTTTGAACAAGCCCACAAAAGCAAGAGGCAACTTTAAGAGGGCACCGCACACGCGTCGTTGGTCAAACGCTGCTGTCGGTGGCGTCCATCGGATAGCCGTAGTTACTGATGTCTGGCCAAAGTGGTGCAATGCAATCAAACTTCGGAAAGTCTTCCCACCTCACTGCGGTACTGATAGATCATTGGGTTATCAGTTGCTTCCGAAAGCTAATCCTTTAGCAAGGTTTTACCGGCAAATTCACGAAAGATTGCGATTGCGACGGGGAATTACCTGCGATCGGCCAATGTAGTTTCACAATGCCTGATGTTCTTAATAAGCAATCTGATGCTCATGCCGAGTTGTCTCCAGGACCCGACAAAGGAGACAGTTGTGTCCAGTAGCATGTGTCTCATCTGTCAATCAAGTGTTGTGCAACGTTTTGAATGGAATATTATAACTTTTGCGC
Source organism: Eudonia mercurella (assembly GCA_963082485.1). NCBI lineage: Eukaryota > Metazoa > Arthropoda > Insecta > Lepidoptera > Crambidae > Eudonia > Eudonia mercurella. Next base: position 15,863 of record CAUJAO010000433.1, read on the forward strand.
TGTCTAAAAGTTTACTTCATATTAGGGAAGGTACATCATGATTCATGATCGGCAATACGGGATCAGCTCAAACCGATCGATAGGTGATCTGTAGCGATCGTTATACAACTTTAGGCAATGGACATTTAGACAAAACTTACGTGACTTTAGGTATTTGTTTGTTGCTACATTCCAAGATTCCGGCATATGTATTGGCATTTTGTTTATACGGTTGGTCGTCCGTCAGCTTCTTACACGCGTACATCACTCGCGTTCTTTGTGATAGAAGTCTTGAAGATACTTACCTGTATTGCCCACTAAATTTTATTTTTAGGTAACATTCATTGATGTTTTCTATAATTATTGACACTTTTGACATATTTTTTTTATTTTTTATTATTACATTCACTGCTTTGCGGATGACAGCACAATGCATCGGCATTCGACACTATGCTGGCTGTGGCTACTGGCTACCCTGTAGCAAAGCCAGCCGATATAAAGAGGTGCGAGAGAAAGTTGTCAATGAGTTTCACACAGAATCTGTATTTATAAATGGTGTTTAAATAACCGCATACAGTTTAATGACAAGAAGGGTTTACGCCTTCTCCCAACCAAGTCTTATTTCCTTTCCTTACCCTTTCTTCAGAGCAGCCGATCCAGGCTGGTTTTGATATCCTTGATGTGAACATTCACACTCCGGTTTGTACAGACATGTAGGTACCTGGTCGCTTTTCCGCACCCCCGCGACCCGGTCAACCCGAGCCGAGGTCTTTAGAGGCCCTTCGAGGCCTTTAGAGGCCCTCGGGTTAATTCAATCCCGATCCGAACCACTAGGAGAATCTTGTAGGAAACGGGGTCACGCTCTATAGTGCGTGATGTCATTTCCTCTAGAAAAGTTCTGAAGGTTTTCGTTTCAAACAGCTTGAGGATACCTTTAAGTTTATATCTCATCTAATCTCATCTCATCAATCTAATCATTCATATACATTCTAGAAATATGCAAATTTGTAAAAAAAATACCCTGAATTTTATAAACGAAGAGAGGAATTAAACTTAAAATATACACTACGATACAAAAATAAATTAACACTTCCTACTTCCTGCCTAAAAATACACGCATCAGGACCTCTAGTAATGTCCATTAAAATATACAATAAATTGCCCGAAACAATAAAAAATATAACAATAGAAAAAACTTTTGTAAAACAATTAAAACAATTATTAAATAATAAAAACTACTACTCCCTACAAGAATTTTTAGATGATAAAAACCTCAAATAATATGTTATCATATTAAAATTGTTAATTTATGTATAAGCTAAATATATAGATTTATCTATACATGATTTATATAAATAATAATAATAATAATTTCAGACCAATTTTATCCATCAATATAATAAGCTAAAAATTTTAAATTTGTGAATACGAGCATAAGGTGACTCCTCGCCTCTCCTACTTGCCATGCCCTACAGGGTCCATAAATGTACCTACTTATATTTTTAACATCAATGTAACTTATGGAGTGCAATAAAGATATGAATATGAATATGAATCATAAAAAACAGGTGTACATATTGAATGGAGTATTGCTATTATCTTCAAAAGCCAAGTTCTTCCTTGATTCACTTAACAAGCTGCATGGCAATTTGTCCGAATTATAGGAATAGTATCATAGGGGTAGTGTCATAATACCTGCCTGGGTTGGGTATATAGTAATACCAAGTTTCATTAGAGACCTTTCTAGTTTTGTGTGATGCTAAAAAACGTGACTAAAAAAACAAGACAAATCTCTCTAGCTCTAATATATCCATAACTAGCAGTCTGTCTGCTACTTTGCCCGCGTCCACGATTTCAAATTGAAGTCAGCAAAAAAGGCTTGAGATTTTAAAAAGAAGAATCTTTTTTAATCAAAATAAAATATAGCCTATGTAACCCATTATTAATATTACTATCAGTAAAATAATTTTTGGCATTGGACCAGTAGTTTCAGAGATTAGCCCCAACAAACAAACAAACAAGTAAATAAACAAACTTTATTAACCCCTTAAGCGTCGATCGACCACCAGGTGCCCGATAACAATTAAAACTCTATGAGCTCTTTATAGTGTAAAGTGAGTATAGATAGATAGAACACACTAGCAGCTCAATGCGCTGATGCGAGTGCGTCATGTGATTCGGATAATTTCTCCCGCCTGTTCTTTAAATGCATTTATCGACGGAGCACTTATGACTTCTTCAGGAAGTTTATTCCACTCGGCGACAATTCGGTTGGGTAAGAAATATTACTTGGGATCTCGATTTGCCACTGATCGGCATAGTTTCAGCTGATGACCACCGAGATGCTTGTTCTCATTTCGAATGAAGAGCTCATGTAAACCTGGTATATCATAATGTCCAGTGAGAATTTTGTATGTCTCTATCAAGCTGCCTATTTGTCATCTTGTCTCAAGAGTAGTCAGGTCAAGGTCATTCATTACGCAGTGAGCGAACCATTTTAGTCGGTCTTCGCTGTACACCCTCTAACAGTGCAATATCCTTTTTAACCCTAGATAGCTAACCTCCGTCGGATCGACGGATAGGGCGAAGTAATATCGCCGTCTCTTTTTAACGACGCGTCCGAATAACTTGGTTCTTCTTGTCAAGTCAGTCGCCGGTGAGGTCGTCACAGTGGCGCACACATCGAATGGTACGTATCACAGTTTTTGAAATATGCAGCTTTTGCCCGTCGTTTCGACGGATGGTTAGCTTTACCGTTAGTATTTTGATTTGAGTCCACATGTATATTTTTGACGTTAAATGTGTTTCTTTTTAAATTTTTACCATGTCTTCGTTGAATGAAGATACGATAGTGAATCTGCTAAACCAAGAGCTTAGTGACAATGACCAGGGGGTCGACCGCCTAACGCTCTCGCTTTCGATCGCTTTGAAGGCGAGGCGAGGAGGAGGCGTCATCTTGTCATTTCGAAAGCAATATGAAAGCAATATCAAAAGCTATAGGCTATAGCTTTCGATATTATTCGATATTATATTTCGATATTATAATAGAAAGCGAGGCGAGGGCCTCGCTTTCAAAGCGATCGAAAGCGAGAGTGTTACGCGGTTGGGGGGCTGGATGATGGTTCTGCCAGTGAGACTGAAGATTTAGTGGTTGAAGATGATATCCAATGTGACGAAAATTATGAACCATCAGATTCCGAAAAAAGATATCTAAGTCCACCACCTGATATATCTATAGACATTGAACATGTAATAAAATAAAAAAAGAACATATGCCAAGTAGCTCGGATACAGGTCCTTCAGAAACTTCACCAAGAGTATCATACAACTGCCTCAAAGAAACATACGAGGTAAAAATCGGTATGTTTGGGCTACGAGTAAAGGGAACACTTCAAGTAGAACCTCGGCATTGAATATCGTGCGTTCTTCAAGTGGGTCCCCTTGAAGAACGCACGATATTGGTCAATACAACGATGCCGACGCAAGTGAAAGAAAAATTCAGGAGCGTTCTTTCGAGGCAGCTATCCACCAGTCAAGAGCAGCAGTATGTCTCAGGGCAAGCTTTTCATCAAGAATTATAAAATGAAGAAGAGTCGTCAAATTCTTCAAGAGGAGAAAATCGTAAAAGAAAGACGTGTGGGAAATGTCACTACAAGAAGAAGCGTATGACCAAAAGTATCTGCGCCAATTGCAAGGTAGCGATATGTGGTGAACATAAAGTTGATTTTTGTGTCACTTGTGCTCATGAAAAATAGTTTATTATTTGTTATAATTATGATTATGTTCCTATGTGCCATGTAAAGCCAAAAGACCGATGTTATGGTTTTTTTTTTTGCTGATATTGCATGACAAAGTATTTAATAAGAAAATATTTATTTTTATTTGAGGTCTAAGAAAAGTTACTACATAGTTTTATAAGTAAATAAATGTGGTTAATTTACAATGCGTTTTCTAATTTGTAATCTCATTAAATAACTGTAATAAAAATAACGGATTCACTAACTTTGCATTTTATAAAAAAAAAATCGTTTTTCTTTTACCCGTCGTTTCGGCGGATGGTTAGCTTAAATAAGGTAGTCCAGAAGGTTAGCTATCTAGGGTTAAAGTCAGTCATCAATTAATCGATCGCTGATGCGGTCGGACGTGTCAACTAATTAATGTATTAAAATAAACACTTGCTTGCAAAACTCGTGACCTAGCTCTACATTAGGCGGAAGCAGTTCAGTGTTCGTGTTATATAATTAACTGCTTGGATATGTCAATAAATATAGTTAAGATAAATTAAAAATGGAAGGCGGCCCCTTTAACCGGAGCGCGCTAACGCGCCCCAACCCGCCGCACTCGCCTGCGCCCCCGCCCGTGCCGAGCCAGCAGAAAGAGGATCCTCCTGAAGTTGTGTCCACCCTGGAGCTCCAAAACTGGATGTTGTCCATCGAACAGTGCTCAAATGGCCGTGCTTTACCAGTCCCTTAAACAAAAAGCCATCAAGCTCATTCTTCCCTTCAAGCCCTAAAAGATAACCATGACCTTTCGCATCAACTTCTAGAACTGAAACAGAGTATTGAAGAGTCCTCAAACCTGCACCGAGAACTGTTTCTTTCGCCGATATGGTTAAAAAAGTGCAAGCCTCTTCATTCAGCCCAGCAGAGAGCTGATAGCTCTGTAGCAATTTATCCCACAGATAAAGAAAAGTCGAGCGGGGACACAAAAGCCCTCGTTCAATAAATCATCATACCTGATCAAATGAAACTGCATGTGAGAGGGTTGCGCAAGACGAAGAACGGCGGTGTCATCATCAGCACCGATACCAAGGACGACATCGAGAAGCTGCGGCAGTCGGCGCAACTGACGACCTCTGGCCTTACTGTGGATGAGCCACTTATGTAAACGCAAGTCTAAAATTGTGGTCATAAGAGTGCCGGCGTCTATGCCAGAATCTGAAGTGTTCAACTGCATATTCCAACAAAACCTAGTCGAAAAGCTGCAAGATACGACACTGTAAACATTTAAGAGCTCTATTAAGTTAAGTCATAAGTCAGGGAAGAAGGACGCTGAGACCTGCAATAGGCATGATGACAATAATTGAAAAATGGACCTATAATGTCCAGAAATATATACTATTTACAATGAATAAGATATTTCTGCAGAAATTAAAAGTTTAGTAGGAAAAAATGCAATTTAAAAATAATAATTTAAATTTCCCCCTAAAACGCTTGTTAGTGTCATGGCGTCGCTTGTGACGTCACGTTTGAGTAATCAAAACGTAAACGCGCTGCGCTCGTGCAAGAATTTAGTTATTTTGTGTTATTAAATATGAATTGAATTGAATTTAGTTATTTTGTGTTATTAAATAGGTGGTGTGGGGTCCCCCAGTGTGAGAATACATCCATAAAAACTCCTAATAAGCTATTTGTGTTCGTTCCTCAAAATAAAACAATACGAAACAAGTGGCTTAAACTTGCAAGGCGAGATTCAAAAGGAATATTGCCCAGTGCTCACCTTTATTTTTGTGAAGATCACTTTGACGTAAGTTTTTACATACTTTTGTAGATTTTAGTATATAGTATTTGGTAATAATATTTTGTACGAGGTCTAAATGTAAAAATATAAACAATCTATTTCGACGTTAGGTTTCATCTCTCATTGCTTTGATATGTATTACGTATTTTATTCATATTTCAGTTACCTAATGATATGGATAATTATATGGAATATTATTTGATGGGATCGGTGTCACAGATCCGCATAAAACCGGGGTGTATGCCCACTAAATTTCAATGTCAATCAGATAGAAGAAAACGAACATCAGATGCTACAGAAAGACCATATATTCCCAAAAAACAAAGAAAGACATTGATAGAAGAATGTCAGAAAGATTTAGAAGAAAGAACTACAAAACAAGTGGAACTTGAAGAGATGCCATGTGGAAGTTCAGGTACTTATTTCTACCCATTGCCATTTCACCAAAAATATATATATTTCTAATACAAATTTATTCCATTCATTAGGAATTCATAACCAATTATGCAATAAATAAAACCAATAATACGACAAACCTATATCTTGTAAACAATATTATACTTTTAAATACTTTGCATGTTGAAGTTTCATATTAATGTAAAATTAATATTTGATTTTTGTTTGTGTTGTTTTTGCTTTTAAAATATACATACTTATTATGAAATCTTGGCAATTTTTTTAGGTAATATTTTATATTAAAAGGTAATATTTTATAAACTTGATTATTTTTTCTTTTTCAGCTTCACCAGCATCCATAAACGATATTTCACAAGAAAATGCACATAAGACAGTGGATAAATCAATTCAAGTACACATGACATATAAGTTTTACTCAAGCGTGACGTCATGCGCTCTGATTGGTGTTCAAGATATCATGGCGGATTGCCTTATTTTGTAGTTTTATTTTATAAAAATAAATATTAATCACACTTATAATAAAAAAAACAATGCGTATTTTATATTCCAAGCTTCAAGATTTATTCAATAAATATAGTATTTTAGTAGTTTTTAATTACTGTCATCATGCCTATTATGTAATCGAAGTCCCAGCACACATTCGCAAAGCCCTGATAGCAAAGGATAGTTTTTGTAAATTGGTCGTCGTGCCCTGTCAGAGAATTTACTTTAGGAGAGCGTTAAGCGCAGCCAAGGAACGCGGAACAGGGGAGCGGGCTCGCGCAACAGTTCGACACATTGGCACAGCAAATAGCTTGTGCTTTCTACTTCGATGGTACTTACTATAATCAGGACAGCTCGTTGTGCAACGCAGGGGCATCAATTATACCACGCACAATGCAAATGTGCAAAAGCACATAGTTACAATTTGGTGAGACTCCCGTCTGACCTCCAATGAGTTATATATCCCAGACAACCTAAGAGGAATTTACTAGGATACATGAACGGATAATATCCATAAATACGCTTATAGAGATAACGAAGAAAAGCCTTCTGGACCTTTTCCAATAAGAGTGTGTAAGTGGTTTCGTGTGGATTCCAAACGCACATGTTACTCTCTAGGTTACAGCGAACCAATGCAGCGTAAATGAGCCGCAGTACATGATGGTTATGAAAGTCATAAGCGTTTCTCAAGACGAAACCTAACCGTCTAAAAGATTCTTTAGAAAGAGCAACCATATGGTCATGGAATGTAAGCCCTTGGTCGAATGTGACTCCCAAATCCGTCGTAGTTGACAAACGCGGCATAGAGCCGTGTCTCATTCGACCAAATGTAATTATACTACATTTAGCCGTATTAAATTCCATACCGTTGGCCACGCTCCACTCACATACAGCATCAACATCACGCTGCAAGGCCACACAGTCATCATTCGACCTAACTTCTAGAAAGAGTTTAAGGTCATCGGCGTAGAACAAGCAGCGCGCTTGTTCGAGGACAGCAGGTAGATCATTCACCATCAGTAAAAAAAGAAGAGGCCCTAGGATGGAGCCTTGATTTACTCCGGAGCGTGTATGGTAGGGTCGAGACTCGATGATTGGTATCGACTGATCTCTTTGGTCGAAAGCCGTGTTGGGCATTGGTACGGTATTTATCCATCTGAGCTAAAACGTATTTATGGATAACGGCCTCAAAAACTTTTGCAATATCGCAATAGGCCTGTGCTCCTCGACCTCGGACTTGTTTGAACCTTTTGGTATTGCCTCATTTGCTTACCCGTGACAGTTTCCACTGAGGTGGACAAATTCCAGTTTCTAGCGCGAAGTTGAAAATATGACAGAGAGGATAACATAAATTCTTTTTTACCTGCTTGAGTATTGTCGAGGGAATGCCATCTGGTTCGGTTGAACTACTAGGTTTGAGCTTATTTATCCCGAGCATGACGTCTTCCGGCGTGATTCTAGTTATGTTTATATATGTAGTTGCTATCAAAACTACGGTCGGAAAGATAGTTTCAGCATTTAGTGTCAAAAATACACTAGCGAAAAAATTAGCAAAGGCCTCTGCTGTATATGTTCCTGACAAAGTTTCACCTTTTTAGGTAACACTATGCTCGAGTCCACCCTTGACTCTTAAGCTAGAAACGTGTCGCCAGAATGCACGTGGATTTTTTTGGATGTTGTTTTCGATGCTTTTCATATATGAGCTATAGGCGAGTGCAGTCCTGGACTTCAGATCTGATCTAAGTCGCGAGAACGACTCGAATGCAACCTTGCATATCGTTCGTTTCCATGAAGTATGCAACCTAGATTTACGTTTAGTGTCACAGATTATATCATATATATTAAGTAATACCTAAGCTAAGCAAAAATGTTTGTTTGAACATTAATTGTTCTACTTTTGTGGCATTATTTCTCAGTGTTCTTGGTGATTTCTAAGCAAGTCTTAAAATTATGTAATGTAATAGCTAATAATAAGTTCTCTGTCTCATCATATGATTTTTTTTTCTTTTTAACCCTTAACCACTGACGTACGTCTGAGAGACGTAGGTGCGCAATTAAAGCGGTTATATCTTTTTACACCAAACGCGCACGGACTTGTCCTTTCTTGTACCTTCCTAAGAACCAGTGACGCGCACGCAGCGGGGGTAAGAAGTCGTGTGGTGCACCTCGATTAGGTCAGTATAGCCGTCCTGACGTCTGTGGGACGTAGCGTCAGAGTAAATGAAAGTTTTAATTTTTTTAATTAATTCTGTTTAGAGTTAAAATGGCTTCGAATAAACGTTATTTTGGATACTCGATACCCGACTTCAACTAAACAGCCTCGAATCAACGTAACTGAACAACGTTTTGAGAGTTTGGTCATGGAAACCCTTGCCTTTTCGAACTCTGATGATTCTTCAGCTGATGAGAATAACATCCTGCCACAGGAGGCTGAAGTAGACTCCTCATCGGATAGCAATGACAATATCCCCTTAGCAGAACTACCGAGTGAAACGGGAATAGAAGTAGCCGTTCCTTACTCAGACACTGATGAACCTACGACATCACAGGAATCCACAAGAAAATATTATTACGGAAAACAAAGATGTCTGACACTTCAGACATCTTTGTGTTCCGTTTGCCCACTGGCAAAAGACCCTCCGACCAGAAATCGACGTACGCTCATAACATCGTAATACCAATGGCTAATGTGAACGTCCCGATAGAAAATGAACCAGTAAGTTTATACAATTTGGAAATTTATTCAATTTGGGAATGGAACTCAAAGGGCTACTCACACGCATTCTGGGTACAGCTGCGATACCTCGATCGGAGGAAAAATTTGAAAATTGTCGGTTCAACGTCCGTAGGAACTGTCATTTATATTATAAACAAAAACATAGAAAAACCTCGGTTATATGCCACGTTTGTAAGAAACCCGTAGTTTGCAGTGTTCAAAACCGGCTTGTAACACATGTCGTTAAAAAGTGTTAAGTTCTTAATAATATGCCATTTATTTGTTTTTTAATTAATGAGAACTATCTAGATATTAAGATATTATCAGCTCTGTGATCATTTTAGACTGATAAGTTAAGTTTTTGAGCCGTTAGAAAGACGGCGTTTTTTGTTTCCATTGATTTTTCAGTTTTGTATTTTGAGTTTAAGTAAATACTTTCTGTATAAATAACGTGTTTTTTTTATTAATTTGGTACTCTTTATGCTAAAGTAACGATAAATAATAAAACAAATAAATAAATAATAATATAATAATAATAAAGACTATTTAAAAAAACCGTACGTCAGAGTGACGTACGTCAGTGTTAATGAAAGTAAATAATGGTCAGTGGTTAAGGGTTAAAACTATTTGTACAATGTTTGTTGTTTATAATTAATATTTATTTGTTATTTATTTAGCTACTTAGAATAGAATTGTATTTTTGCATAAGATAAGATAGTTTTTCTAGAACTTTATATTTCTATTTTTACCTGAAAAACTGGATAATCCTAGTTCAGGCAAATCATCGTGTTATTTTTGTCTATTAGTATGCTTAGTATTTAGTTATTATACTGTAAAATGATTATTTAATAAAGATATTATTATTTATTTTATTATTATAAAGTGAAGACTACACTACAAACCCAAATTCCAACAGTGGATGCACATAAGTCTTGTAAATGAATATCTTAATGGAATAGCGAATACAAATAGCAAATAAATAATAATGAATTCATAATAACAAAGATACCACGCAAATGCCTATCATGCATGGAGCTAGAGACATATGTAGCTCATAATAAATATGGGAGTATTTTTATTTTCTTGTACCATAGTTCATAAATTTGAAACTGCAATGAATATTTTTTTCTAATCATAAATATATGTATTAACCGAATATATAATTGTTTTTAAAGTAAATACCATATCTTTTTATATAAAACGTAATTTAATGCATTAGACCTAATGAAAAGTTCCATTGAGTTACGAAACATTAAAAGAATTTTAATAAATGAAATAGGCCAGTAGTTATAAAATATTATATATTTGGAATTAATCAGTTATCATGCTGTAAATTGACTATTATAGTTTAGATAGCTTAGACTATTTTTTAACACAACTTGAGCAATAAAAATCTTAAATACTCTCTTTTGAGTTACATTTTGGTCATAAACCAACATATATTATTTTCTAATAACATATTTTAGTTCAAATTAACTGATAAAATCTAACAATATGTTTAAAGGAAAACAATATAGTAAAAATGGCACATTAATTAAGGAACTTAATGAATTATCTTTAATTTCTTAACTCTAGATTTGGTAGACATCACTCAATGGAATTACGAAATAACTAAATGGAACTAGTAAAGCTTTGTTCCCAACTAGCATTTTCAACTTAATAATATTCTGTTTTACCCATTAAGTTAAGGTATATTAACTTTGTGGTTTTATCTATCTATTTGAATCAGTAAAGCAGTAGGTATAGTAATTATACAAAGTAAATAATTTAAAAAAAAACTAATCTTCCAAAGATTCGTCACAAACGTAGTCTCTGTATCTGTAACCGTGGTTTTTTTTTTTATAAAAGAAGGAGGCAAACGAGCAGGCGAAAAGTAATCACCGCCGCCCATGGACACCCGCAAAACCAGAGGAATCGCAGACGCGTTGCCAGCCTTTAAGGAAGGAATAGGCTTGTTTCATGAAGATTCCGAGGTCGTAAAGGTCCGGAAATACCGCCGCCGAGAGCTGGATCACAACACAGTAGTTCGAAGCAAGAAGTTTCGTAAAAAACGCACAATAGTAGACCGCCATCCATCAAGGTGATGTGGATGGAATGACAGTCAATTACGTGTAGTGCGGTGAAGGAAAGCAGCGGTAGGAATCAAGCTGAACAATTTCTCAGAACACTCCCCATGATATATGCGGTATAATATACAGAGAGAGACGCAACGTCTCTCTGAAGAGATAGTGGATCAAGCCGACCTGAAATAACCATGTCGTTGACAATTCGAGCAGCTCTGCTTTGTATACGGTCAAATGGAAGGAGTTGGTACAGGGGTACTCCAGCCCAAAGATGGGAGCAGTATTCCATATGCAGCCTGAGCTGTGCTTTGTACAGTTGTAAGCGGTGAGCCGGCGTGAAATACTGACTCTCTCTATTAAGCACACCCAGTTTTTTCGAAGCTAATTTAGCTTTACCTTCCAAATGACCCCAAAATTGAACGTCACTCAAAATATCGACGCCAAGGATTCCAATAGTTGGGTTGGTATCAAGGGAAGCTCCCTCAAAATTTGTTTCCATCCTAGTACTGTCCTACGTTAAAAAAGATGACGATAGTATGTTTATTGGTTTTGGATTTAACATATTCTGCATGTTTCTTTTTCTTGGCTTCATATTTGTCAGGGTCATTTTTTAATTTTTCCCTTTATTTACTTATTCTTTCAGCAGGTGTCAAAGGTATTTTTCTATAAGTATAGTACTTTAAGTATTCTAAAACAAAATATAAGTTAGTAGTTTTTTCATTGTTTGAAGAATTACTAATAAAGTTTTAAAGAAATATATAATTTTTTTACATTATTTATAATTTGATTATTATTGTAACATGATTATTACCAGTCAAGAATCTTCGTCTCAAAAATAATTACTCTTAATTGATATCATAGCATGAGAATTAGTCACCGGTTTAAAAATCGTCCCCCACTGAAGGAAGATAACTTGTTTGGAAATATAAAACTCACATTCACCTTCTACATAAGTTCACAGAGAACCAACTTTTACGAGCCTTAAAAGTATAATTTACATGTATAATTAAACCATTACAGTTAGTTGGGTCAGAGGGTAGAGTAGACATCAATGAACGTAGGTACCTTACCAATATAAAACCATGGCCAGTTTTACCTGGATAACATATATTCAGTCATGTAATTATTTTTTTGTAGACAATATTATAATGGGTCTAGAGTTGTATAAAGAAAGGCTAGTTTATATATATTCTATGGCAACGTAATAATATGGTACAAGCACAATATGTAAGTACAAACCTGCGACGTTTACAGCGGCGCGTCGTCGCCTCCAAACTGTGTCCACCTTCATTTTATGTTGAAATAATCAAAACACATCTATATGAAAATAACACTTTATCTACACATATAACTAAAACATATTTTACTCAAAAGAGACGTCACAACACTAACGCGAAGAAGCGAAATCATATGACAAACACAAAACTGTAAAACAAATTAAATAACGACACTTCACCCTGCGCAATTTATGACATGACTGACTTCTGACTGCCTTTCTTTAGACTGATTGACAGTGTTGCCAGTGGCTGATAGTCAAAAAAGTAACACGAGACGGTTCAAAAAAATAAAATTTTCACGAGAAAAGTAACATTAACTATTAATTTTATACCTTTTTTTGTAGAAAAATGTTATACCACCTATGGCACTTGATTACACAAAAAATTATATTCCATTCTTGAAGCTTCGAAAGAAAGAAAAGCAATGGTGTCTAATTCAATTATAAAAATAATAGGTATTACCAATTATATTCGTTTATAATATCATTAGGTATTACCTATTATTTTTATTATTATTTATTGTCACATAAAAACAGGTTACAATAACGAAAATTACTTCCCTGACCTCTAGCTAGGTATACTACCGGTGTGACCGTGGTCAATGCCTTCCTTTAGAAATCAGTAGTACTAGGTAGTACTTATTGATCGAAGTCATTTATTACTTCGATCAATAAGTACTAATAAATTATATAACTTTGTTTTCAAAGTTCGTTAGCTACCAAAAAAATTGCTAAAAATTGCATGCCTCCAATGGTAAAATATGCGTGTATTTCGTATGTAACATCTTTTGTACCATATTTTTGCAATAAATGATTATTATTATTATTATTATTATACCTTCGCTACCTCGTGAGAAAGAGAAGGAATGGACAGAAGATGAAACTATCTTATCTAATCTTCAAAGATACCTAAAAAATAGTACCTAATACCAGGTTATTTAAAATTTAGTCGTTTCGCTAGAAAATCCATTAGAACCCGTTACGAATCCCATACTAATACAATAGTATGCTTTTAAAACTGTGCTTATGTTTGGACGCTTAGAACTTAGAACTAACTGACTGATTTCTTAACTCGCTGCTGTAGGGTTACTCTTGAAACACAATTGCAATAATCAATTCCCAATCACAAATTTAAAAAATTCAAATGGCACTCTTAAAATTCACACACTTTGGAATTAAATTGCGTAGAAATTGAGTGAACAAATTATTATCGAGATGGGGCGTTCCAAAATTGCGAAATTTCGATACATATTAATCGCATTGGAATTGTATTAAGATTCAGTTTGCGTCAAGAGTAGCCTACTAGGAGGCTTACCACAAGCTCTTATTGCGAGACGCGGCGAGTGTAGCGGCGAATATACTCGCGTCTCTTTTTCACAACTGCAATAATACTGCTATAAGAGCTCATAGTAGGGTCACTTCGAACACCTACTATGATAAATTAAAGTATGTCAAAACAATGCATTTTATTCATTTTAGATATCATGTTTTTTAGAGACATTTACAGCTTAAGACCTACACAATCGATATTTAAATAGAAAAAGTGTAAGTTTATTTTTTCAAAACAACCGGGTTCGATTCCCGAGCTGGGTACAGTTTTTTTTCAAATGTATGAATGCAGTTTTTCTTTTTATCAAAATCGGTGACATGGTTCCTTAGAACAAATCTTCGTATGTCTTATAGTTTCAGACATTCCCATACTGACCGATTTGAATGAGCCACCCTGTATAGCGTTATTATGAGGAGTAAACTGATGACTGTCTCTATGAATCGAACGAAAATAAAATATAAGATACCTACCTATGTTGTTAGATTTTATTTTTATCGGGCTGCATACCTATACTAGTTTAAGATAGGTACTAGTCATAGAGAAATAAAATTATACCAAAGGTACTAGTCTACTTATAGACATAGGCCTCTTCAAGTGCACGCATTGTTATTTAATGATGTAGTTCAAAATTAAAGGTAAATAACCAATAAACAAAGACATTTAACTACTTACTAAATCTCTTTGCCAATAAAGGAATAGCATGAATGTCCGCTATTCAGGGCGAGGGGGGGGGGGGTTCCCCATTAAACTAACAAATTACCTAATAAATACAGCTAGGATGAAAAATATGAAGTTAAATTTAATCGATTGGTTATTGAATATCACTTGGTGTACTATCCCAACACTGGTATTTATTTGTAATGAAATGACCTTGTATGTTTATATAGTACGTTTATTTTATTGTGTTTTAAAATTATGATAAATGTGTGTTATGCGGGAGTTTATTGGGATAAAACTGATCTAACATATAAAATAGAATCACAAAAGTCATCATCATCATCATCAGCCTATAAACGTCCCACTGCTGGGCACAGGCCTCCCACATGATTAATAGTGGGGATCACGTGGGGATATCAAGCCATAACCCTCAGACCAAATAAAAAGTTTTTATTTGGTCTGAGCCATAACCCACCACGTTGGGCCAATGCGGGTTGGTGGGTTTCACAAAAGTAATTGCAGTATATTAAGTGATGGATTATAAACATGATATTTTAATTTATTCAAATAATTTCATCCGCTTTTACAAAGTCACGTCTTCGATTTTAAATTAACAAACGCAACAAAAAAGTGCACTATCCCGGCGCATGAGTAAAGAAACCCTTTACTCATGTGATCCCGGTCAGCGGTCGGTGACGAACTAAAC
>CAUJAO010000434.1:0-15669 GCA_963082485.1 Eudonia mercurella
ACTCTTATCTATTAAAAAAAAACCGCATCATAATCCGTTGCGTAGTTTTAAAGATCTAAGCATACATACATACATACATAGGGACAAACAGACAGCGGGAAGCGACTTTGTTTTATACTATAATAATAATAATTCTTAATTCTTTATAAATCATTAAAACATAGTACAGAAAAAATGAGTACGATAGAAGCTACAGAAGAATACTATGATATAGTGATGTTCTGGAATGAACGATTGTTGTAGTTAACTTCCATATTGAATGCGTCTTGATCGCTCCAGATAGTGGAGATGAAGGAGGTAGCCGCCGGCAGCACCGCCACCACCAGCAACAGCAGCAACAGCGGCAGCGCTTGTTCCGTCGCGCTTTCCTTCCACCTGGCGGGCGCGCGCCGCTGCACGCCCGACGAGTGCGAGGACGAGGTGAGATGTTATACCCTTTTTTAAATTTCGTCATCATAATAAGCTTACATACTTCACCATCATCATCATCATCAGTTCATTTTATGTCCCCACTGCTGGGGCACGAGCCTTTCCTATGGATGGATAGAGAGAACAGGCCATAAATCACCACGCGGGTCCAGTGCGGATTGGTGGTTGTTAACGACTGCTAATGCAGCCGGGACCAACAGCTTTACGTGCCTTCCGAAGCACGGAGGAGCCGGCTTTTGCGAGAGTTGCTTAAACTCAGCACTCGCAGACCGGGCGCGTTCACCACTGCGCCATCGAGCTCCTCCTTACATACTTGCTTCTGCCTAATTTCCACTGTTGTAAGTCAGGCCTATTCCAATATGCAGAGTACCAAATGGAGAGATCAAGACAAAACCTACTATGCTGGCCCTATTAAGTTTGATGGGTTTTAGCGACTGCTCTACGACTATTGGGACTTGAAAGTGCCTTCTGAAGCACGGAGAAACTCGGGACATTTTAATTTGTGCACCCATTCGACCATAGTCTTTTGTTTTTCTTTTTCATTTTGTGTATTATATAAGGTCACATTTTATCAACTGCAAATATTTTGAGGATAAATTCAACAACATATATAAAAAATTTTTATGAAAAAACCTTAATTTTTTATACGCTAGTTTTCAAGAAAAACGCCAAAAGACATTTCGATTAAAAAGAAAACTAAAGCACTTTCGGTAGTTTCAATACAAAGGAGCCGAAATAGAGAGGTCGCAATGCCTTCACCGCTTACACTTGCACCTAGTTTCATTGAAAAGAGTCGACAGCGAGGCCGCTCTTAAAAATATTAAAATTTTTGTGTCAGGAAAAGTAAAAAAAATAACTAGCCTGATTTTTTTTAAATGCTAGGGCCTTATTTCTCTGGTATAATTAGATGTATTGTCAAAATATTTGCAGTTGATAAAAAGTGACCTTATATAATGAAAGAGAAATAAAAAAATATAAAAATCTTAAAGGTGGGAAACACTCCTGCCAAAATCCTTTACGTGAATGTAAATTAGCTAGTGAGACGTACTTAGTCAACAAGGCCTAGGTAAGGTATACTTATTACTTACTTACTTGGGCTTTGTTGACTAAGTACCAAACACAACGACCACACTATAATGTTCTCTTCCGCTAGGAATCAAACACCACGGGATATATTTACGGAATATATTAATGTTATCTATCTATTTGATACTGGCAATATGTGCAGATTGCACCAAGACACTATGAGTATATATGAAAAAAAATCAAATAATGGTTTACGTGCAGAACGCGGCAGCAGCGGCGGCGGCGGGCGGGCCGGCGGGCGCGGCGCGCGCTTTCTTCCGTATCCACTCGCTGGTGGAGCTGGACACGTTCACGCTCACGCACGGGCCCTTCACGCCGCTCGACACGCCAGGTATGGTACACTTGCTTTATTAATATGGTGAGTGGAAACTTTTTAGTACCTCAAATTGGCACACATTTTAAATAATTATTTGTATTTTTTTTCATAATGAATGTGCTATTGCTTTTTGTAGAGTAAGTAAGTAAGTAAATAAGTAAGTAATTTTCTTTTTCTCCACAATCTTAACTTACACTACAAGATGAAATTCTAAAAAAAATAAAAATTCTAAATAATTTATTCAGTTTAGGCTACAAATAGCTCTTATGAACGTCATCAGCCATCAGTTTGTAAGGCTACTCTGGACGGGAGACCTTGTATTGAAAATTACCGACAAGAAACTCGGCATTTCTTTTCTCCCTTACAGCGTTAAAATATTTGAAAATGCCCTATTAAATATGTAGATAATAGTAATAATAGTAGTATACTATTTTGAAGAGTGTTCCAAATGTACGCTTCTTTATTAATTCTATTTGGTTTTGTTTGTCTTAGACGAATCGTAGTACACGGAAAAACGTAAAAGTTTATGTTGTACTATTTAAACTGTTAAATCATTTATTCGTCTGCTAATTTATTCATTAATTCTTTTCTAAATATAAAAAACTTATTTTCTTATTACCCTTTTATTACTTCTATAAAAGCTGTGCAGTTTCTAGCGCCCAGTCAGTCTTGTCTACATTTAAAAGATAAACATTTTGATAGGTAGATTCAACAGTTCTGATTTTTAAGTTTATTTCAATGAAAAATCTTGACATTGTATATTGTATTGTGTTACAGGACATTGTATTAACATTGTATATTTTGTGAATTAAGTTCAGATATCGACCACTGGGCGACCACTCTTACTTAGTAATTTGACTTTTGCTTTGAGTAACTACCGTGCTGTCGTCACATGAGTAAATATATTCACTACAGAGTATAAGCTCTCTAACAACGCGCAAAATTGATACATATTCTGATAGGGCTGACACCTGCTGCACGTTAAAAAAAATAGGGAGGAAAAATAAAATAAGGTATATAATAAAACGTGTATTTCAAAAGGTATAAAATAAGGTTTAATGTAATTTGACACATACTAAAGTTAAATTAGTATATAAATGGCTAACCTTACATAATTTATTTTTATTATTTTTCTTCAACTATTTATTATTTCTTTTTAACGCGTGGTTAAAAAGAAATAATACGTGTGGCTATACAGTTTCCTTAAATAAGTGATCGGAAAACATTCGCATGGCATGTCAAACGATAACTTTTAAAAATTTTAAATATTTCATTTCCAATATTTTGGATTCTCGGATCATTTCAAAAATAATCTTAACATGTTTTTTCCATTTCACCAATAAAATTAACAAAATTATCTGGCGGTATTTTCAGGAACACAGCCTGTACATTAAGTGCATTATAGTCTTTATGAGTAAATACTAATTAACGAACTACCTATTAATTAAATTAAATTAAAAAACATTAATTTCCCTTAATCGATATTATATAAATAACTAGCTTACCGGCGGATTTCGTACCGCTTTGACAGTCTGTTTCCATGACAACAAAACAAACAAACCATTCGTCCGCTTAAGAACACCCGTATCCCATGATGGTCCCCTATAGCAGCGCAATCCATATCCAATTATAAATCTAAACCATTCTCGAATCCACTTGAACACACACAAACAATTTCATTCAAATCGGTCCAGCTGTTTAGAAAGAGTTCAATAACATACACACGCACAGAAGATTTTTATATACAAAGATTGAAACACTGAAATGGTAAAATCCCAAATTCGTTAACAAAATCACTCGAATAACTTCCTGAATCTCGTCTAATGCGCGCGACGTCCGGCCCTGTCAGTCATACCGCAACTGAGCCGGCGCAAACCAGTTTTTACCCCGGCGGCGCGTCAGTGAACCCGTCGGTGAGAGGTCACGCGCGCATAGGCCGCGCTATGTGTGAGTGTACCTGCAGTACCCGCTTATAGGCACCTTGTACTCTGTAGTGCATATATTTACTCATGTGGTGTCGTCCCGCAGGCATGCAGCCGGGCAAGCGCAAGCTGTCGGCGGCGAGCGTGCGCGCCGCTCGCGTCCGCCAGCCGGCGTACTTCCTGCCCGAGCTCGCGCACGTGGTGGCCGCCGCCGACGAGCGCGTGCCATTCGTCAACCTGGCGCAAGAGGTAACCAACAGCATTAGTTGCAACCAAGAACATGTTAACAGTGGAACTCTTAATGCAGTGGAATAAGAGTCATAATGCTTGTGTATGTACAAGGAGTTTAGAGCAAGACCCCGAGGCCTCCAGACGTTACTTATTATCACAATGACCAAACGTGCTGAAAATTATAATAAAATTATTGTCTTTTAGTTACCTAATTTCTAGTTTTTTTACAAGTAGGTATGTAAGAATTTCAAGCAGCTATATTTATTATACTTTAAACAAATAAACCATTGTATGTTAATTAACATCTATAGATGGGAATAAGAGTTCCAAGTCATTTTGTCAGAAGCCGATTCACTATCGGCTGTTGTGAGATGTGACATTAGCATCTTAATTTGTATTAATATGTCCATTGCAGTCTTTTTCTTTGAATTCAAATAAAGCTAAAGCGGTATACACAGTAATCCATATTTTACAACAATAAATGACCAAAACAATGTTTCATACTATTAATTTATATGAACAGTTGGTGGCACGCGGCATTACCCACGTTGCGGCGACCAACTAGAATGGAGTGGTTCAGCTTTAGGCCAGCCGCACATTGTATACGATGTTGTATCGTACCTCAACAAACGTTGGACGTACGAACTGCGTTTTTCTCAGGTGAAATGCCAGTAGCCGCCGACTTAAACAATATTGCAAATCATTTATCTCACCAGTTGGCGGCACGCGGCGTTACCCACGGCGGCGTCCAACCAGAATGGAGCGGTTCAGCCTTAGGCATGCGTATCGTAGCCTTACCCCGCCCCGACGGCGCCAGCGTAGACGCTGCAGCCGCATTACGCGACCGGCTGCTGGCCGCCACCATACGGCTCACCACCAAGAACCAGGCCCGCGTGTGGACGGCGGAGATCGTGTTCCACGGCTCGCCGATACGCACGCCCAATCCGAAGGAGCAAGGTAACACAGATTTACTGAATAGCCTAGGCCAGCCGCAGTTTGGATGCGTTTTCGTACGTAAAAATGCGTATGCGCACATTGGTTGCGTTGAGTGACAGTCACATAATGTTTATCCGTACGAACACATAAAAAATCGAAATGAGTTGGATGGGATTGGCTAGTTTGCACCTATTGTGCGAAGTAGTATAGTAGTCGGAGGATTACGATGTGTCGTGCATATTCGTGCGTTCGTACGAAAATGCATCCAAAGTGCGGCTAGCCTTAGCCCGCCGCGATGACGCCAGCGAGGATGCGGCAGCCGCGTTGCGAGATCGGTTGCACCACCAAGGACCAGGCCCGCGTGTGGACGGCGGAGATCGTGTTCCACGGCTCGCCTATGTCCCATCTCGTGACAAATGTTGCTGAGCACATTCGGTACATTGGAGAGTGCTGATCATGGGTAATGCGACAAGTAGGAAGATTAAAAATGTCCTTCTGTTACAGAGACGGCTCCATGAGCGAGATACAATTATGTTAAATTTCTCTAGTAAATCTAAGCTGTAATTTTTTCCCGCTATAATGTTTTAGATAGTGGGTATTTGTGGTAAATAATACACTAGCTTAGGTTGAAGACTGATATTGTAGAATGTAGCTGCTAAAGTACAATTCTATAGTGTTACTAGCGACATAAATACAAAGGAACAATTCTTATTTACTAAAGATGACGATAGGCGATCGCGGTCGGACAATGGCACGCGCGACTATAATACAGTGCGATTCGAATAGGATGGCGGTTGTGAAGTTAGTCACAAGTCGCGTCGCAGTAGCGAATTTAAAGTGTCAGCGGGACGTTACAGGGCGGGGAGTTTTGACTGTACCTGCGAGCACCGGCGAGCATCATACTTCACAGCCGCCATCCTACTTGAATCGCACTGTATCAGTTGTTCGCGCTGCGGCCAGCGTTGCCAGAATGTTACTTTTGTAACATTTTACGTTACTTTTGACCATCTCGTGTTACTTCCATGTTACACGATACAAAATGTTACTTTTAGGTTACTTTGAGAACTTGATAAAAATATGGGTACCTATAATTAAATATTTTCCAGCATACAAAGATAATCGTGAAACGGAACGCAATATAGTTTCATCTTCTTTTGTTTATTTACATTATGTCCATATTCTTCTCTTTCGTAGGTAGAGGTAGCGAAAGTAGCGAAGCGAATATTAGGTATAGGTACTTATTAAATTAGACAACATTGGATCCATTGTTTTTCTTTCTTTCGAAGCTTCAATAATAGAATAAAAAGTTTTTTGTGTAGTTAAGTGCCGTGGTATATAATAATAATTAAAAAAAATATTAAAATGTTACTTTTCTCGTGAAAATGTTACTTTTTGAACCGTCTCGTGTTACTTTTGACTATCGGCCACTGGCAACACTGGCTGCGGCTCGCGCTCATTCAGCGGCGATCGACGGACGGAGCGCACGTACGTGCGGAGCTAAGAAATCACGCGACGTAAACATGTCTTGCAGCTACAACGTTATATCCGCCATGATGACGATGGTTGGTATTGTTTGTCAGGCGAGCGCCGCTGCGTGTACCTGCAGTACGAGCTGGGCACGGACGCGGGCCGCACGGCGGAGGCATTCCTGGCCGACTGGGCCGCCATCGTGCACCTGCACACGCTGCTGCACGACTTCACGCTGCGCCCCGCACAAGGTGAAACAACTCTACTCATATTTTGTTGACGTTGTAAAAAACAAGATATGCTTTTGCTGAGTTTCTTGTCTGTTTAACTCGGTACATGGTGTAACGCCCTGTCAGTTTACGAAACGATAGCGTAGGGACATTATTCATTAGAGCAAAGTTTTGAAAATTAAACATATTGAATTGTAAATTTTCATGGTGTATTTTGATAATCTTGTTAGAATTTTTAAAGAAAAAAATGAAGTGGACGGACTGATAAGCCGCGCCTTAAGTCTGTTTATAGGTAACCTATCTATATTAATATTTCAAAGAGGAAAGCTTTGTATTTTTGTATGTATGTTTGCAACGAACAAACTCAAAAACTACTGGACCTATTTAAAAATTTTTTTCACCATTACAATGCTACAATAGAGCTGAGTAACATAGGCTATTTAAAAAAAAATGTTTAAAAATAAAGTACACCTGTGCGAAGCCGGGGCGGGCTGCTAGTACTTTATAATTGGGGAACTGACTAGTTAGTCAATAGAACATTATTTAGCAACTGTCAAAATGATTTTATGGTTAAATTGTATAGGAATGGTAGGTATACATGACTTCACTATTGTGTTTCGTCAACTTAGGTTACAGAATTTAATGCTTAGGTCAAATAAAAAATAGGTTAATGTTTTAATGAACTGTTTGTTACTCATGTGTGATGTCATTTATACGTTAAGGGCGCTTTCAATTTAGACGTTTCGTGTCGGACCGCTGCCGTGCGTTTTCATATTAAGGCGAAGAGTGAGGCACACTATCGCCGCTAATGGATTTAATTTGATAACTGCTAAACTGGATTTTTTTTCAAACATTGCGGACCTTCCGACACTAGGCAAACATCTATTATTTAATAATTGTGCACTACTTTTAGGTTTGTTTTTGTATTCATTCGCTAACACCAGAAGTGGCCATTGTTTGTGAATAAATGCGATAGTCCGTTTTGTGAATAAACCACGCAACAAAAAGTAGTGCACAATTATTAAATACATAAATACTATGGATGCTTTATATCAATTGGTGGCGCTAGTGTGCCTTACCCTTCGCCTTAAACGCCAGCCGTACGACAGTCGCACGCTTTTTTTTAAATATGGAACACAGTGCAAACACTGAGCAAGTAATCACTACGTTATAAGAGTCGGCACTTCATAACTAGCCGTTTTCACAATTATGTACGTAGTTTCTACCAACCTAATAAATAAAATCGTACTACCAACATAAGCAGGAAATGTCAAAAGAATAGTGAAGTAGGTACTTTGCAAACTGAGCATAATATCGATATCGATAAAAAAAAACTTCGTAGCGTCTATACCCATTAACCTCAAATATTTCATACGTTGGAATAAAAGCAGGCGATAAATCCCATCACAACATGCCAGCAAAATATATATTTATCTAAAAACAATCTAAAACTTTTCTCCTGATGACATGCAATGAAAGAATTACCGCTTGTATTTTTTTAAATAAAAAAGTCAGTCAAAGTCAAATATTTTTTATTTAAATAAACTTTAGAAAAGTGCTTTTGAATCGTCCAAACATTTTTACCTATTATCCATATCATCTGTAAAAAAGTAATGAAAATATCAAATTCATAGAACGAAACTTGGCAAAGTACTTTGGTAAACTTGGGAAACTAAAATCACCTCCTGGCATGTTTTCATAATGAGTACTCGCTTTAGAAGTCGATGCTGGACAATTCATTGAAATATCTGCAAGAAATGAATAGCAATATTAAGACCAAATATTAGTGTCATTGGAAAGTCACTTACTAAAGTAAGAAAGTTTGAATCAATTGTTATTTAGGTACATATTTTATGCTTTTTAAACGTGTGCAGTCTTTCCTCAAATTGTGTCACATTTTCATGAGGCGTTCTTGATTTAGAAGTAGATAGCAGACAATCGAGTGATATATCTACAAATAAAATATAATAAATATCAGATGTTAAGACTGTCAGCGTCATCGAAAAACCAACTTGTAAATAGCTTAAAGTGTTCAAAATGTTCCTATTTTGCGTTTTTTTAAATTATGTGCTGTGGCGTGCCACTCTGAGCTTCTGCTTTAGAACTAGATGCCGGAAAATTAAGCAAAATACTTGCTAGAAAGTATAACAATTTCATTTTATGTACGGCAAATGACCACACAGTACACCTGATGGTGTACTGCGAATTTCGTGCAGGTATATAAAACGCAAAATTACCTTTTTCTTCTCCAGCTTACATATAGGGAAATTTGCAAGAATTTCATCAGAAAGCTGTGTTTACCTTTAATGTAGGATAGGCATTTCTTTTTAATCTATTACCCTTTTTATTGAACATTTTACGAGGAAAGTGATCGCCATATATAAACTTATTAACATTTAACTTCTTTATGGGTATATAGACCAAATCCTCATTACCTGTATATTTTTGTATATACCCACAGTCGACATCTAAAATAAATAAAAATATCGATAAGCACAGCACTAGGAAAATGTAAAGTTAATAAATAAGGAACTAAAAAATAACCCGAATTTTCTTCTAATTGTTACTTAGACACATATATTTACCGATATTACCACTTATTAATAACACTGTTTTTACTCAAATTGACTTAAAACTTGGAATACACTACAATTACTACAAAACTTACCTGTTTGGGTCAAGCGGGAATCTAGCCAATAATATATCCTTACTCAACTTTCTCAATCTTTGAATACCACAAATTTCACACTTACGCAAAGATTTGCCACCCATAATGTAATTTTACCACGTTTTTTACAGTTTTTAAACTTCCGAGCTGTACAAAACACAAATATTTAAACAGAACTACAATGGCACCATAAAGAAACTTTGAATGGCGCGTTACATGCTGGCCAACATGACCATACCGTATAATGCGACTAAATTAGCGTGTTGTGGCTGGTACAATAAGACAGAACGTTTTATTAACTTTGTTCATTGGTAGGATTATTTCGTAATTTAATGTTGGCACAAAGTACGTACATAATTCCATACAATATATTTTTTATATGAAGTGTCGACCCCCTGAGTGCAAACGCATGACAGCGGTACGACACAAAACGCTTAATTTGAAAGCGCCCTTAATCTTGTGTAGTTAATTTATTGTTGTTGTCAACTTCGCTATTTTTTGTGTCACAGAGCGCGAGCTGGTATGGCAAGGCGTGTGCGTCCGCTCGTACACGTACCGCTCGCTGGTGGTGGGGTTCGGGACGTCCGCGCGCGCCACCGCCGTCCTGCAGTGGAGCGCGCCCGGCCAGCGCTACACCGTGGCCACGCCCGCGCACCAGCCCGCCGCCAACGCGCACCACCTGCTGCACCACCAGCTGGACCACTACCTCAACTGGTATGTTTCATGCAGTTTCTTTAACCTTTTGACAACCACAGCTGGCTTTAACCTCTGGTCTGTCTGAATACCAGACACAATAGAATTTCAATTATTTGGCGCCGTAGATCCACGTTCCGACATACCGAGGCTTAATTGACAAGCAATAGCGAATCTTGTACGCTAGCAACGGTAATAATCGACAACAAATATTCCCCCGAATCCCTTTTTTTTTTACAAGTTTTAACTCTGATCTGAAGAAATGGGATTTTCTTCTTCTTCCTCTTCTTCTTTTTCTTCTTCTTCTTCTTCTTAGCCTTTTTCGACATCATGGGTGTAGGTCTACTTCAGTGGATGCCACCGTGTACGATCTTGGGCAGCTTCTATCCATTTTATTCCGGCTGTTCTTTTGATGTTTGCGGCCCCGTCTTTGTGGGCGTTTTTAACCCCATGGTCTCCATTCTACCAGCGTTTTGCTCCACGAGCCCTGCTTTCTGGCTACGTGTCCTGCCCAATCCCACTTCAGCTTTGCTACACGTTTGGTAACATCTGTAACTTTGAGAATAGGATAAACGTCCATAAATAGCATGTATGATTTCATAATTTCTAAAATGTGTACAAATAATGTCGTTTGGTATTGTAGGCATAAAGATCTGATGTCCCTGGGCGTCGTTCTCCGCGAAACGTACGCCCCCCTGCTGGCGCTAAGCCGGCTGCCGGCTTTGCCTCAGCTGGGGCTCCACCACGTGCGCACGCAGATGCCCACGCCCACATTCACGCTGCTGGCCCACTCGTGGAGAAAGGTAAGTACTCGCACCGGGGCGTAGAGACTATTGTCGCTTGACTGGTGTTAGAAACATACTGGTGCATTGCCCTGCTGGTGCATTCCGGCTGTCTTAGCGATATTTATTATTTTTGATGTTTAAATGTACTTTTTTATGTTAATTTCACGATGGGAAAGCTTGCTTTGGACTTTATCTCACTTGATGGTTAGTGATGATAGGGCCATAGTCGCAGTGGCCTATCTTATTTCTGTTTAGCAGAAAAATACTGCTAACATTGTTGTTATGGTGACAGACTTGGCGATAAAATCGCGGATGGGTGCTATTTTACTTACAATATTTTTTGCTCGACGGATCAAGTTCTGTGAACATTTATTAACCTCAGTAAAATTTTACAGTGACTGCTTCTGATGACAAAATAATGCAGCTCAATTCGCTAATATTTTTTTTAGATACGCGTCATATACGCCGGCGCGTATTCGCTTGAAATAGGCATCCGCGGCGGAGGCGTGGTCACTATCCGTGATGGCTCCTACTCCAAGTTCGATCGAAGCTCAGTCGTCGACGAATTCGCTCCCGCTCAGGGTCTCAAGGTAAAAGACATTTAAAACTTACTTAAAATTAATTAAACTGTAATAAAATTGAGAAAGATGTATTAAAACTCACTTGTCGTTTTGGATGCAGGCGTTTTTGTCAAGATACGTGGAAGAAAGTATAAGTTCAAGACTGTTAGCTGAGGATGACAATCCGCCTTCACCTATGTCTCCGATGCCTCCAGGTAAGCGTGTTGACGACATTTTACATGAGATTGTTCTTATTTTGTAGATATAAAAATATAGACTTTCCAGTTTAAAAAAGGCAAAGTATATTAAGTATTTATATCTTGCCTCTCTCTGCCAATTTATCGTCCGCCGCAACGTAGCAGTATTGCCATTATTTAGCGTTACTTTGTTGAGTGCGCGTGTGATTTCAACTTGATCTTGTCTTAATCAATAATGTGACTGTGAAATATATGGTTGTTTCATAGTATTTTAAACTCTATTGTGTAAGTGCTAAAGTACGATATTGCATGTGCAGGCGGTCTCCGTTTCCCGGCGCCGTTGACGCCGCCGCAACCGCACACCCCGCACTCGGCGCCCGTGACACCGCACCCGGCCTCGCCGGCGCAACACCAGGTTTGCTTACATTACATTATAATACAGTATTTTAAAAATTCATGCAGTAGTGACTAAATTAGAAAAGAAGGGACCAAATTTTTGACAAAAATTTTGTTTGCTAAGGTTCCGCACACACTTCACATGTCACTTCTAGTATAGACAATGATCTTAGTTTTAAGTGACTTTGGTCATGAATTTCTGGGTAAAAGCCTGAGACGCTTCACCAATTAACCCTTTAACGGGCACAGCATGTTCAAATTTTTCATTGGTTTTCGACCTTATCTCAATTGTATAAAGTTGAAAATATGATGGCAGTATATATGCCACTGCCTTATAAAGAGTTAAAAAACTGGTAAATGCGGTTAACTTGATATGGTATTAGAAAACCATTAATCATATATGTTTTCTAAAGAAAATCCATTGTATGTAATTTTTTGTGTATTCTCATGTAAGTAAACTATAACTAAAAATCCATGTACCATCAGATATCATCATTCCGTCTCGGACACTTGTTGAGAGTGGTGGTGTTATTGAAAATTTAAAATTCTATCTAATTGCGTCTATAGAAAAATCTTTCTTCAGTCGTACAGTTTTGTGTTTTGTGGTACCAATATCGTGTGCATCGAACTAGTGCAGTGAATATAATCTGAACGTAACTGCCTGGTGCTATCTCTTTTTGTCATCGCATCTTCTGAGCGTGGCGCAGCGGGGACCCTACCTCACCTCCGCGAGCTAAGGGACAGCAACATATTTATTCGCTCTGTCACGCTAAGGAAGCAATAGCTCTGCGCTTACACACTATGTCTTTGCAGCACACACCGCCGAATAAATTCTCCTCGGACACAAATATACCTACTTCTGTGGACAGCGAGACTGTTGCGTTTATTAACACTCGTAAACGTAAGCAGCCAGATGGAGAAATGGATCTTTTGAATGAAAAGTTCAATAATCAACTTCAACTATGGGATGCGAAAATAACCGACTGTATAACATCGGCGGTAAATGCGGTTCTGACTACGGAAATGGCAAAAATATCAACTGTGCTTGGCGAACTAAATAATAATATGATTAAACTTAATGCTGACAACGCTAACATAAACAAAATTCTTTCCGAAAACATAAAGAAACTTGATGAAATAGAGAAATCAGTTAATTTTATGTCAGAGCGTCAAGAAGCATTTGACAACCGTCTAACGTCAATCGAAGGTAACGTGTCTCATATAAATGACCTAGAAAGTAAAATGAGTAACCTGGAGCACAAATTGTCAATAATGGAACAGCAAGCGAGGCAATGTAATATTGAAATTTCGAATATGCCTGAACGACGCGGTGAAAATCTTTTGAGTACACTTGAAGCTCTGGGCAATGTTATTAAATGCCCTATACGATCTACAGACATCGTAGCCATTCATCGTGTACCCCATGCAGACCAAAAAAATCCAAGGCCAAAGAACGTTATTGTCAAGTTCACCAGCAGAGTTCAATGTGACAACATTTTATCGGCATACCGTACAAATAAAGTATTAGATTCCAATAAGTTGTCTATAACAGGTACCCCCCATACTGTATACCTCAATGAACATTTGACATTAAATAATAAAATTTTATTTCGACAATGCAGAGAAGCCGCTAAGAAATATGAATTTAAATTTGTGTGGATTAAACATGGCGTTATCTTGGTCCGTAAATCAGAAACTTCACCAATTTTTGCAATTCGCTCAACAAAAGATGTCTCAAAAATCATATAAAGTATTTATTAGTGTTATTGGCTACTTGTCATTGTTAATTATATTAATCATTTGCATTTTATATTGTGTGGTTAACATAATTCTGATACGTTTTATAAAAACAAATTTAAAAATTAAAAGTATTACTAAAACAAACTATACAAGTGTTAAAATAGTTTACAACGTAATGAATAATTTAAAAATGGATTTTGTCAAGTTGAGCGTTCCTTTTAATAAACCGAAAACATTTATAACACATACCCGTACATTGTCTCATATTTTATCCATTACTTATCTCATTCATCTCTCATTCATCATATTCATGCATGCACAGTGTATTCATGATGATTGTGGGATTGGTTCATATGCATTAAATTTATTGATAAAATTGTTTTTTATTAACCGGTTTAAAAAAATTAAATATAATATAGTAATACCTATTATTTTTTTCTATTACTATAATGGGTAGTCGCGCATTATCAGTGTACTACCAAAACTGCCGTGGTATGCGGACTAAGTTACATACAATCTATGTTAATATCTTGCTAAATGATTATGACATTATAATATTATCAGAAACCTGGTTACATAGTAATATACAGAACGGGGAGTGGATAGATTCGAGATATTGTGTATATAGGCGTGATCGCGACCGTGGGAGAGCGGGCAAGCGGGACGGAGGAGGCGTGTTGGTGGCGGTCCGCCGTGGGCTGGGTGTCGTGCCGCGTGTGCTCGACGCTGACGCCTCAGCTGCGGTTGCTCAGCTCTCGCCACTCGTTGATCACGTACTCGTTGAGTTGCGAGCTCGCAACTACTGCTGCGTTATCGTTGCTGCATATATTCCACCTAATTTAAATTGTGAAGACTACATAGGTTTTCTTGAATGTATTACCTACATACTGCAGAGTGAAGAAATAAACAGTTTTATAATAGCTGGAGATTTTAATTTACCAATAATAGAATGGAAAAGTATTAATAATTACTTAAAGCCTATTGTAAACAGTTCTTATGCAGCACCCATAAAATATTTAATAAATATGATATCTTTAGTGCACGGTTTTCAGTTTAATAAATTTAAAAATAAAAATGGTAAGATATTAGATTTGTTTATTAGCAGTATACATGACTGTGAAGCGTTTCCTGCACAGAACACACTTGTGCCTGTAGATGAACATCATCCACCCTTTTATGTACTGGTACCTACGAATAAATGCACGAAAGGTTTCCATCTGAAACCGCGCACTGAATATAATTATAATAACGCTGATTATACACTTATTAATACTGAACTCAGTAACTTGAACTGGATTGAATTATTTCAATATAAATCAGCTAGTGATGCAGTAACAATATTTTACGAAATTATTTATTCTGTTATTAAAAGAAACGTTCCAACCAGAATTATTAAATGTTCGCGGTTTCCAGTATGGTTTTCTTCAGCTTTAACACATATTTTTAAGAATAAAGAGCAAGCTTGGATTAAGTGGAAAAAGTACGGAAATCATTGTGATTATGAAACTTTTAGCATACTAAGGGAAAGATTTAAGATAGAATCAAAAAAATGTTACAAACAGTACATAAAGTCAGTAGAGGAAAGTATAAAAAATAATATAAAATATTTTTGGAAATTTATTAACAACCGTAGAAGTTCTTCAGACATACCTAGCTGCATCTCGTATAAAAATATAAGCTCAAACGATCCAGTTGATGTTTGTAATTTGTTTTCCAAATTTTTTCACTCAGTTTATGAACCTTCGAATGTACACGATAGTTTTGATGTCACGCATATATCAAATAGTAATATTAACACTGACTTAAACATGTATGATATACGCATTTCTGAAAATTCAATTATTAAGGCATTGTGTACACTTGATATCTCAAAAGGTGCAGGGGTAGACAACATTCCTCCTTTATTCTTCAAATCCATAGCTCGTTCGATCTCCTTTCCCTTACACTACCTTTTCAATGCTTGCCTACAAGATGGTGTTTTTCCTGATATTTGGAAAACCGCTCGAATCGTCC